>CABFOV010000866.1:42648-60940 GCA_902141375.1 Timema poppense
AATTGTTTCATACATGGGGGTTGTTAGTTCTTAATAATTATTAGGAGGGAAAGAAAGAGCCCATTTTAATTTGAAATTAGAAAAAAAAAAAAAAATTATCTTGTACTAAATGAATAACACGAATATGAATGGAATTGTTTATAAACCCGTTCCAGTGACCGCATGATATGAGGCGTCATACTCGCAATAGATTAGACTGCTGATTACGGGGATATTGGGGATCAAATCCTGAGGGCTGCTTTTCCTAAATCGTTTCCCATTCTCCCTCCAAGCGAAAAGGTGTTTGTTTACTATGAAATTCTGTTAGTGAAACTCGGTGACAAAAACAAAACAAAAAACTTCCTACCCTTAAGCAGCATCAAATAAAAGTAAAACTTTTTTCTAGTTCATACGTTTTAATTCAAGGGCTTAATCTATGACGTAAAGGTGAGGAGGGTAGTTATAGGAAATGTACCTACATCAGAGTGGAGTGGCTACGGGTAAACTGCAGTGATAAATCACATGGTGAAAACCACCCCCTGCGATGCATCTGGCCGGGATTCGAACCTTTACCTCTCAGTTCATGCCTATTATTAGCCTGCCGGAGACCTTAGCTCAGTTGATAGCTCGTCTGACTACTGATTAAGTGGTCCCGCGTTGGATTCATTACACGGTTAAAAAAATGTATAATTGAATTATAACTTGAGAGAACAACTGGTATGTCGGCTAAAGAATTAAGCTAGTTTGTAAGTCTTGTTTACCGATATAATCAGAGTGTATTCAGAAAGAGCACGTTTAAATAATCAAAACAAAATAAATTGCAAACTTGATGCCTTAGACCGCTTGTCCACCTATGTGTTAACAAAATATTGAAAAGTTTCGTGTTTATCGAGTTTCTTAAACACTTCATTAATCAAGTTACTTTGAAGCACAAGTGTATTATTACATCATCCGAAAATGTAAAAGATAATAAACAATTTTTGGTATTCATCCTCTGTCTAGAATCTAGAACGTGACAGTATGGCTGCTACCGAGTTAAACCAGAAACGATTTTGAACTATCTTCATTAAGAGCGTTCATCATAGCAGGCCCGAATCAGTTCCCGGACTCTTTATCCCCATCGATATTTAATCAAAAATGATTCACATGCAATAATGTTTGTATAAATTTACGATTTCGAGACGACTGTATCATAATCACTCAGATTTTCTTGAGTCTCTTAATATCTTGTCAAGGAATTTAACATATGTAGGGGGTAGAGGGGTTATCTTGTAAAAGATAGCATGTAGCATTTAGCGATGCTTCAGCTCATTCCAGCAACACCAGCGAGCGGAATGGCGAACCGAACAGCTAACCGTACGCCGAACTGCGCGGAAAACACTGACAGGTGGCGAGGGTTGTTCGTTCGCTGTTTTCCCTTTAATATCGTCCAAACCCAAGGAGAATAAACCGTTTCAACAAGAATAGGCAGCCGCATATATCTACATCCATCTCGCCTTGAAGAAATCAAGTAAAAAAATACATCTGTGCAGAGATTTATTCTTTTATTAATATTATGGTCTATCAACTACCCGGATTTAGTAAATAATTTAAAATTGTAATTACTTTGTATTAGATTTTATAAAATGTTTAATCACTTTTTTGGTATAATGGACCACCCACCTCACCCACTATGCGGTTCCACCACCCCTGCCTGAAGATATTTATGTTTCAAATTTACCTTTTAAAATTTTAAAAACATTACTCAATGAACTGTAACTCAAAGAGAAAGGTTTTATTTTCTCATCTCTAGGTTGAAGTAAAATCTATGTCCGTCGAAATGTTCGCTTACCCGTCCACTGTTGAAACACGTTCACTCGCGTACTTCCCTTTGATGGTTCGTCGAAATACCGACATTGGGTGGAGCGCGCGGCTTTGTTGCAGATTTTCTAGAATGTTGCAGCACTTTGCGCGGCTTTGTTGCAGGTTCGCTGGAATGTTGCAGCACTTTGGACGGCTTTGTTGCAGGTTCTCTGGAATGTTGCGGCTTTGTTGCAGGTTCGCTGGAATGTAGCAGAACTTTGCGCGGTTTTGTTGCAGGTTCGCTGGAATGTTGCAGCACTTTGCGTGGCTTGGTTGCAGGTTCGCTGGAATGTTGCAGCACTTTGCGTGGCTTGGTTGCAGGTTCGCTGGAATGTTGCAGCACTTTGCGCGGCTTTGTTGCAGGTTCGCTGTGTACGAGGCTTAAAGAAGCCCGTGTCCGCTTTATCTGGGTGTGTCTTTAGTTAGGATTAGTTGACACTCTCTCTGCCTCGGCCTGGCATATCATGTTCTGCTAGTCCGTGTTATCTCTACAATCGGTACAGTCAAAACAAGAAATTTCAAATATATATTTTCAACTATTAATAAAACTAACGAGTAGAGTTAGGTTAGCAAAAAAAAAAAAAAATCTAAATAAAGACATTGTGTACCACAAAATGAGATAAAATCAAATTATTGGGATAAAAAAGGGACTGCTTATACTTGCATTAAAAATTTTTTCTTTAGTACATTACATTAATTACTTTGTCTTAACAATGGTAGGCTTACGCGAAAAGCACGAAAAAAAAAAGTTTGACCGCTCTTAACTCGTGAACTGTAATTATTTGTAATAATCGAATCGCTATTTATAGCTTATTATATTATATTATTAATTTGGTATTTTTTACTACTTTAATACCACACGGCTGACTCACTCACTGACATTAATGTTTACCCACTTCCAGATGAGCTAGAAACTTGAAATTTGGCAAACTTATAGCTTCTAGCCTGTAACCGACGGGATAATTCCAAAACGTAAAAAAAAATTAATTTTCAACCCCCGAAAAACATTCAAAATGTTGGAGCAACTTTAAAGTCGGTGCGGACCTTTCTTAGGAGGTCCCTTGTGGCTAAACTGTAAGACCTATCAAAAAACGGCTCTCGAAATACATTAGTTTACAACCACTTTCAAAGAAAACGCACTATTATTATTGAGTAAAGCGAGTATTACTATAAAATTGTAAAAATTGTGTGAAAAAATTTTAATGGTTGAATGGGATTTCCCCCCCTCAAAATTGTCTTAACTATTTTGATTAAAATTCGTATCTAGGAACTGTTTAGAACAAACAAAATGGCACAGCCCATTTTGGGGGGGAAATGACTTTGAGGGTATCTTGCATAAGTGGACATCTTCGATTTTGATTTCCACAACTCTTGAGGTACGAATTAACTTATCATTGAACCTGGTTTGGGGTTCGATCCCGGTTGGGTACACTGAGATTTTTCTCACAATGGTTTTCCACTCTCCTTCTACATAAATACGGGTGCATTTCCTCTAAATTAAGCGTTCCAAACCCCTAACCAATTAGTGTAATTAGTACATAGGCGTATAACCTGAACAAGTATTAAGACGCGGTGCTAAGAATTTTTTTATACACTTCTAACTAAAATACATGGTTTTAGAAAACCAATAGGTTATGAAATATAATAAAATATAGATTTCAAACGGAAGGTCTGGGAAATGGGGAACTGATTGTCATGCTCTTTGCTTTTTTTTCTCAATGTGTTTCTGTAACAGTGTGTATTATTTTACAAATGCTCTTCGGTAGAATATAATTTTATTTTTTTCCATGATGTTTTTGCAACAATGTCTATTAACAACGAATATATCACAAGGAGAAACAGAAACAGTTATATGACTGTAATTTCAACATAAGTCTGGCGAGGAAGAGGAATATACAACCCCCACCCCCCGTTGTCACAGCTAGCACGCCCTTGACCAAACCACACACTCATAAAGAACACATCCCTAAATAAACCCTGAGGTATTTTTAGGACGCCGTCGGGAATCGATGCGGGGTCATGCCTAGACCTGGGACAGACCCCACCCAACAGTGGCACGGTAGAGCCGGGGCCATATATCACGCCCCGTCGAGTCCCAGATTGGGGACGTGGGGTGTGTGCGGGATCCCCTCTCTAGCAATCTGCTCACAGCACGCTACTGGCTGTATTGATTCGCCCGGACCTAGGTCACGTGCGCTGGGACCTGTGTCACATGTGTCTACCACTCCTCTAGCGTGACTGGGGGGTGGGGGAGGGGGGGTGGGGGGTGATCAAACATGACATCTGAGTGATTGGAGGTTATCACGCATATATTCGCGCTCTTCCTGGTTTCATATACTAGATATCCGCATCGGTGGACACGAGGGTTGAGGAGTCAGTCTTGTATGGTTTGTCGGTGTCGGGGAGGTTGGCAGGGCGTATTCTAAAGGAGTTTACTCTCTTCCTCCATTATGCACGTACAAATCCTATAAATAATAGATGGTTAAAGTAAAAAAGAGACTATCTACATTTGAGATTAGAGCGTGCCGTGTTCAAAAAACCTGCCAGATGTGAGGTTAGAGCGTGCTGCGTCCACAAAGCCTGCCAGATGTGAGGTTAGAGCGTGCTGCGTCCACAAAGCCTGCCAGATGTGAGGTTAGAGCGTGCTGCGTCCACAAAGCCTGCCAGATGTGAGGTTAGAGCGTGCTGCGTCCACAAAGCCTGCCAGATGTGAGGTTAGAGCGTGCTGCGTCCACAAAGCCTGCCAGATGCTAGGGCTTTCCCCCTGGGGTACCAACTATTTTATACCACAATCCTGTGTACTTACCAACCCTCCGGATCTAACTCGTGCTGGTGGGAGCCTGGGAAAAGTCTTCAATTTAATCTTGTCTGGTTTTACGGTTATTGGGAGGTTCGTGTTTGAAACCGATACCTGATGAGCTGCAGTGATTTCTCCCAAATTGTTTTCAACCCCCCATACAGACAAATATCACTACAATACTTCTTATTGAACAACCTCCTCGTCACACTCCGTGTGTAGCAACATCGCATACAAAACATGTCCCTCATTTATCGACTTAAAGTATAGTTTCCACTTTAATAATGGTTTTTGATTTGTCATCAGGTCACTAACTAATTTAGCCGCAAGTATTCCTGTTGTATTTCATACTAAATATGAATATGTTTGGCTTTATCCTATTTATTTGCAGTTTGCTTTTATTAATTTATTATGTTTATTATCAAGTAAACCACATAATTACTTTTTTCCCTCATTCAAGTCTGTTTTACTATCTCTGTCCGTTTTGCATGATAATATAGCTTGCATTTTCTTTATTTCCACGTAAATGTGTGTACGCATTCTCCAAATTCTTCCTCATGTCCACCCTATTGCTTGTAGAAACCCCACGTGACTGTACAGTGTGGGTACGGCGGCAGGGAGGGGGAGGGCTGCCCCTGGCTGGCAGCAACTCCACGTGCAGCATGGAGTAGTCGGAGCGAGCTAGTATTGATTTCACCTGAGAAACTGGCGGGAACTTTCTCGTACAGCCATCGACTGATAGAAGAGCTGTTACACGGTCGAAACGGGCCGGCGATCCACCGTGCGAAGGGCGTATGGTTTTGATACAGGGGAACTTTTACTAGAACATACAAACATATAACTTGTATATTGTTTTATTCTTTCAGTTGAAAAAATTATGCCTGATACGGGAATAGAAGCCGGGCCATTTTACAATTTAAAGAATAAAATATTTAGTTGCTGCAATAACTGTAATTAACAACTAAAATAGTCTGTCTATTCAAAGGGATGGAGCTTTTTCATTTGGCGTGGAAATGCAGAGCCCAGGGAACAGACGGTTCTCTTCAAGAATTTTTATTGTTTTGCTAATTTTTTTTCTGGAAACGATTTTTTAAGAATAGAAGAATGTTGAGTAGGTTATACTTTTTATATGCATATCTCTTCTATCATTTTAACAGTGATCAAAAATCGACAAAATTGGCATTTGTCAGTAGAAAACTGCCTGCTTTTTATATATATATATATATATATATATAAATTAACAATTAATAAACATCGATACATTAGCTTAAAAGGTGTGTTGAGAATTTTAACATAAAAATTTAAGTCGTTCTCGAGAAAACTGATATTTCCTAACGTATGATTTTTCCACAAGACCTCTCCGGTAGCTAGCGCCATCTATTGTTTCCGTAATCCACCTGTTTTTGTTGGTGCGGAAGGATACTTTGGTTTATTGTGAAGTCACGCCACGCCTTTCACCCTCCCACCCACCATCCTACAAAATAGGTTTTAGACTTGCACTCGACAGGGCTATGGGCCTTAACCCATCATGATATGTGCATTCATACAGCTGCCATAATGCATTTTGTAGCATAAAGCCCTCCCGAGTTGAAGTTGGCAGCGTTATCTGACAGATCGTGATTTTAATTGATCACTCATATCTAGCTGACGATTTCCACACGTCCATCACAAACTCTGCCTTATAATATGAGTGAAGACTGATCCTAAGCATGGGATAACTCCTCGATAACTCAGTGGTAAGAGTATTGGTATACCAAGTCAAAGGTCCCGGGTTTGATACCCGTGCCAAGGTATCGTTTTTCAATTTAAATAATGGTATATTTAGATGTGACTATAACTATAACTAACAACTACAATGTATTTGTTATTTAATCCATCACGTATTATTATGCTTTTATTTTATAGGTATTGATAATATCTATCAAGTATTACATCTGTGGATCACATGACTTGACGTATGAATGCGTGAAAGTAGAACCAGTAACTTTAAGAAGTTATGGAAAGGAACGTGAGCTAGGTCCAGTGTTTTTTTTGCAGTTTTTAGAAGAAAAAAATTGTGTGCTAAAATAAATAAAATAATGCTTCTGTATTATACGTTTAATTTGATTTTCTATTCATAGTAATATTAACAGGTCTTGAATGTCCAACATGAGAATGTTGGCATTGGATGATAAACTTTTTTAATGAAGATAAAAAGTTGTCATCAAATTCCAGGACACCCTTGACAAATATTTACGGTTCTTGATATTACTATGTTTAGAAAATCAAAGTAAACGAATCTACTGGTACACTTATTTTTATATTGTTTGTTTGACCTTTAAAAACTTGTTATTTTACTAACCGAAACAAATTATGGGCCTTAAGACCCTTGGCCCTATCGAGTGCAAGTCTAAAATGTATTTTGTAGGATGATGGGAGGGAGGGTGAAAGGCGTGGCGTGGCTTCACAATAAACCAAAGTATCCTTCCGCACCAACAAGAACAGGTGGATCACGGAAACCGTAGATGGCGCTAGCTACCGGACAAGTCTTGCAGAAAAATCATACGTTTGGAAATATCAGTTTTCTCGAGAACGAGTGAAATGTTTATGTTAATATTTTCAACACCCCTTCTAAGATAATATATCGATGTTTATTAATTGTTATATTTTCTTATTTTTTGTTATGAAGCCAGCAGCTTTTTATTGACAAATGTCAATTTTGTCGATATTTGATCACTGTTAAAATGATAGAGGAGGTGTTTATATAAAAAGTATAACTTAATCAACATGATTCTATTCTTGAACAAACCGTTTCCGAAACGAAACTTGCAAAACGATAGAAATTCTTGAAGATAACCGTTTGCTCCCATGGGATTGCATTTCCACGCCAAATGAAAAGGGCCAATCGCCTTAAGTCGTGTTACCGTTCCATCCCACCTTAATCCAAACTAGAAAAAAAACACATTAACAATATGACAGTGTATGAAATTTCTTGAAGACTGCCTCGCTCTTGTAAACCCTTCTTAACTCAATAAAACATTCATCGGGGATGGATCGCCTCACTTCTCCCCCTCCCCCTCCCTACTCCACTCATTCACTCAATTATTTAGTCTTGAAAATGTGCCTCTCAACGACTAATTGCTCGATACAGGGTTTGACCACTGGTCTTCTCAACCCCGTGGAAACCAACCAGGAT
This sequence comes from Timema poppense, assembly GCA_902141375.1. Classification (NCBI taxonomy): domain Eukaryota; kingdom Metazoa; phylum Arthropoda; class Insecta; order Phasmatodea; family Timematidae; genus Timema; species Timema poppense. The sequence goes on from CABFOV010000866.1 coordinate 50,442, forward strand.
AGCTAACGACGTTGCCTACTTTGGAGATTTCAAAACTATTTTGCGAAGTGGGTTTCATCTAAACTTGAGGCACCTAAGCTCTCTTAAGCACTATCACACTAAGACACCAACGGACAAAATAGAAAGAAAGGGAAGAAAATGAGAAGTCCGCCCTGAGAGGGCTCTTGTCTATGGGCTGATAACCTTTTCCCTCTTCCTTTAACGAGTTTACACACTCACTTTAATATTAGCGCCTCGAAAAAATTTACTTGCTTTCTAATTTTACCTTTTTCTTGTTTCCTATTATAGATAGACAAATGTTTCCACGTACTTTGTTTAAACCACATTCTGTCAGTAAGACTCCGACAATTCATTTTCGTGACCAAGATAAATATCCTGAGCTGAATATTATTTACAAAAAATGACTTAAAGGTAAAAAATAATAATTTCTTAACACTGTAAGACTATTTTTTAAATTATTCAAGAATGTTTTGTTTTCTTTCAACGTTATATCTTTAAAACTCGCTGAGTAAAACGTAAATTAACTAACGTGTGAAATCCTATCTTTATCGACCGTGACGTCACAGGTGGGCAACGTCCTTAAAAGGATCCTTCTATGAAAATGGGACTGTAGGGATTATCAAGAAAATGTATGTAAAAAAAATACTAGGAATTTTTGAATGTAATTAATTCGCAATATAAATTTAACCTTGGTACTGAACTAACTGTGCACTGAGGTACTAACTCCAATTAAATTGAAGAAAAGTTTAAAAAAAATCTAACTTGGACATTAGAACTGAACCCGGGAGCTTTGGGCTAGCGCATAATTGCTCTAACACTGATCCATCCAGGAATCGTCACGGTTTAAGACAGAGGTCTATAATATACGTTTTGATTGATCGGCGACTCGGGGTTAGGTTTCCATCTATTGTTTATATAGTCAGCCCTGTCGCCCGGGCTACACCAATCTTGTAACGGCCATCCCCTGCACACTCTCCCTCCTGCAACCAGCACACTGATCTGTAGCGCGTGGCTAGTCCGCCCGCTCGACTTAGAAGCATTTCAGGATGCATACTTCACAGATACAAGGGGTTTACCCTTAGCTCTCTTTTATTTAGTCTTACTTTATACTTTTTTTTTATCCTTCTACGAATGGATATTTGGAGCACTTTTTAAGGCCGCATTACACGTAACGACTTCTCCGTGGGCTACCTGAGATGGGCTTCCTCGTGGGGAAGTTGCTGGAGGTCGGTACTTATTTCATGTGGCAACTTCCCCATAATTTTCTCCAAGAGTAGGTCTATTGGTGGGTGGAGTCTTAGTGCCTGTCTATATAGTGACAAGATGTTTGAAAGTAAGGAATAAAACATGGCAAATTATATAAAGGTCAATTACTTTTAAAAAATTCCTTAGTGTAACAAAGCAAATCAATCAAGTCAAAGAAAAATGAACAATCAAAACCTACAAGTTGCTCCTTATCAACAAGAACACAATAGCTGCAGTTATAAACACTGATAAGAGCCTGCGGGAAAACGGGCGAGATTGGAGACCGGCGCATGCGCAATAGAATAAGCCGACGCGAAGAAGCCCAAGCTGCTATTAGACGCATCAACTTCCCCACGGGCTTCTTGAAAACATCCAAACATTCAGATATTCATGGGGAAGTCGATACGGTCTTCCCCACATGGTTTTGCTGCATTGCACGCACCAACTTCCCCACGAGGAAGCCAATCTCAGTAAGCCCACGGGGAAGCCAATCTCAGTAGGCCCACGGGGAAGCCAATCTCAGTAAGCCCACGGGGAAGCCAATCTTAGGAAGCCCACGGGTAAGTCTTTACGTGTAATACGGCCTTTAGAAAATAAAAACCTATTTTTTTAGGCCAACATTCATAATTTTTAAAATTATATTACTTTTTGTACCGCGTCTTATTACTTATACGCATAATTTACCAATTAACAAGTTAGGGAAGAGGAAGGTTGTTTTCCAGAGGAAGTGTAGGCTCTAACCTCATTCGCGTGGAGGGAAGGTGGAAAACAATTCTGAAAAAAACACACCCTTAGAACACCAGATCAGTACTCGAAAACCGATCTCCCTATCATCGGCAGTCTAGTCTAACACGATAGTGACGCCTTAAACCATGCGGCCACCGAATCAGGTAATTATATTATTAGTCCTATTATATAGTTATTGACAGTATAAAAATATCAAAAGAGACAGATGCAGCTAACATGGCTAGACACATGAAAAAGGGAAACTTGATTTAATCGCTTTTCTAGCGGTCTTATGCCATTTCGTATTGTTATTATATTATATTATACTACTATAAAGCCACACGGCTGACTCGCTCACTGACATTAATGTTTACCCACTTCCACATGAGCTAGAAACTTGAAATTTGGCAACCTTATAGCTTCTAGCCTTTAATCGACGGGAAAATTCCAAAAAAAGTTTAAAAAAATAATTCTAACCCCCCGAAAAAAAATTCAGAATGTCAGAGCAACATTAAAGTCGGTGCGGACCTTTCTTTGGAGGTCTCTTGTGGCTAAACGATAAGCCCAATATAAAACGGCTCTGAAATTACATCAGCTTACATCCACTGGCAAAGAAAACTCGCTGAGGGTTTGGAGGCGGAGCCCCCAACGAGCAAAGCGAGTTAATTATATACAGTGACGTGCCGGGTCAGCTAGGTAGGCCATGGTCCAAACCCGATCTGGTGTGATTTTTCTAATTAGGGATTGTTTTTTACCCCCTATCCAGACAAATCTCACTACAATACTTCTTATTGAACAACCTCCTCGTCACACTCCGTGTGTAGCAACATCGCACTCAAAACATGTCCCTCATTTGTCAACTTAAAGTATAGTTTTTGAATTGTCATTAGGTCACTAACTAATTAAGCCGCAAATATTCCTGTCGTATGTCATACTAAATATTAATATGTTTAGTTTTATTCCTTTTATTTGCAGTTTGCTGCTTTTTATTAATTTATTATTTTTAGTATCAAGTAAACCACATCATTACTTTTTTCCCCCTCATTCAAGTCTCTTTTATTATCTCTGTCCGTTTTGCATGATAATACAGCGTACATTTTAAGGGGGTGGGGGCGAGGGGTATCTATGTTGCAATATCACCGTTCTTGCGCTATCAGTTGCATAATATGTCCTTAGTTCGATTCTTTGGAGGAGGGAATCACTTGAGGTGCGTATATTCAAATTACTAAGGGCTGTTTGGTCTTAAACGCAAGATTGTATTAAGCTTTTATAAAGGTATCCAGCAAATTAAAAATAATTTATGTAAATAAGTGTAAGCTGAAACTTGATTTATCAACCTTTTTAAATTATATTAGGTTTTTGTTGTCTTCAAATTTAAAATGATTATTTTTTTGTGACAACGCTCATGATCATTTTCCCTACGTTATTATATTATTATATTATATTTTATCGGTACTTTTTTTTAAAATGTTGCTTTAAATAGCTTGCGTTTTTAGTTATTGATTAATAAATAACTTTTTAGGGAAATAAGAGTGACTAAAAGGGGCTAAAAATGTTTCAAATGAGTATTTAAAAAAAATACTAATGAATTATAAAAAGTTTTGTTTATATTATGTTTCATCACTTGACTCGTACGTATTAATGATTAATAATAACATATATTAATTATTTTTGATTATACTAATCAACTCGATTAATATACTTGGAAGTTCTATCACTAAAAAAACTTATTTTACTTTAATTTATATATATATATATATATATACACTCCATGGTTTTAGATGTAAATTAAACTATGGTTAATTGCTAATATATATATATATATATATATATATACACTCCATGGTTTTAGATGTAAATTAAACTATGGTTAATTGCTAATACGCTAAAGTAAGTTTACCTTTCTAACAATTCAGAATAAATTTTAAAAATTACTTGTTTCTGAAATGATTAATTTGATTGAATTATTTAACGAATTAATCGTGACTTATTATGTTAAAATTTGCTTTTGAAAAAATACGACATGAAAATTCTCAACTAGTCACGATAAATTATCGATCTAAAATGTTGGAAATATTGTTTTAACATTTAAACTCACTCTTTTAATTTAAAAATAAAATCTTATTCTTAAAGATTGCCAAATTTTCAGGCCTCTACCGATGAATAATCATGCGAACAGATAAACTTTTTTTTAACAATGTCTCAGAAATCTTGTAAGCTTTGTTCAACTCCATCAGAAATTTTAGAATTTACTTGTGTATGTGTGGGCGTGGGCGTTTCCCCTAATCAGTTTTCATTGTTGTCTCAAAACAGATTGTTTATTTCTGTACGACCAAAATAAACTTTGAGCTCGTTGTTTAAATATTTTTAAGTTAAAATAATAGGATCCATTGAAAAATTAGGTCAAGTCGTATATACTACAGACGAAAGATTTTTTATAATGTTAGGAGAGTTTGATATTATATTTTTACAGAAACATTAATTGACCGAGCACAGATATAAGTTAGTTTTAACTTAAGATTTGGAATTTAGTCTGTTTGTCAGTCCGGATATTTGCTACGCGATAACTGTCGAGTTCGTGAACCAATTTTAACTAAATTTGGAAGGGACATTCTTTTAACCTATGCCGAGCAACATATGTCCATGGTTTCTCGATATGGTTATCTGTTTCAAGATGGCGGCCACTAGAAAATGCCTGTCTCTTTGTTCCGCGATAACCGCCAAATGCATGGACCAATTTTAAAGAAATTTTGACAGGTAGGCCCTATATTATTTTAACCTAGACTGAACATATATGTACATGGTTTTTTCAACACGGTTATACTTTTAAATATGGCTGTTACTCAAAAGGTTTTCCTTTTAATATCACATCTCAAGCGATTAGAACGTAAAATTCTAAGCGATCGATCGAATACCTAAGGCTTATATTATATTTTTTAATTTATATATATATAGGAAGAATGACATCTTAAACCGCGTCAACAACGGTAGTACTAATTAGTTTTTTGTCTAACTTGTTCACCAAGGAAAAAATATATCGACCTCAAATCCAAGGAGAAATTATAATATATATTTCAACTTGAAATTCAAAGAGAAATCTTAAGATTGTAGTAACGATGAGAACATGATATAATTCTTAACATGATGTTCTTAGCATTTTTTGAATGGATGTAGCTAGGTCTAATGTTCATAGAACTACAGTCTGATTTTCGTTTGAAGTCATTTATTTGAAAACTGGAAACTCATATTGCCACACTGCCGGTAAAAAAAATTGTATCTATAAGCCTATTAATAATCAGTTTAATTAGTAGGCCTTATGTAAAGAGAAATACGTAAGTTTTATTGGAAGTGATAGCTCTTTAGATGAACACACTAATTATCTAAATTAAAAAACACATATCTTTAGACTGTCAAATTTTAGTGACCTTAGATCAATGTTGGTGGTTGAAAGTGGGCTTCTTATGAAAATCAGGGTTTACCAGTTTACAAATTTATCAGATTTACATCAAACCAAGTTTCTCGAATTGTTAGGCTACTTGGTGAGCTGATATGATGCCAGAAGTATGATTCGTGTTCTCTCAGCTAAACATGTTTCGAAACTTGTGTCTTTGAGAGTGATAAAGTGATAATAAACACGGGTCGTCTATCCTCGCTACCAGCTGTACTTCCGCGGCTGCCGAACGCTGTCAAGCCTTGCAGGTAGTGTGACGTGGCGCGCTGTTGCCAGATCTCCGCGGGCACGTAATCGCAGGATGCGATCAATACCGCACTGGAGCCCGGGCCAGAGCTGGAACAAGGGTGTACACAACTGGTGTCAGCGGCGGACCAGACATTCGAGAAGAAACCGGGGCTTGTGGACACAAACGGGAACGTGACGTTTGTGTCCTGACAGAACAATACTGAATTTCCTGTATTATTTCGATTCACACAGTTGTCAGTTCCTGTGACTGGATGACTAATAAGTCCGATTACAAATCATGAGGGACGCTAACTTATAAAAAGGCTGTATATTTATAATATGTTGCTCTATGAGTGTCAGGTTAGACTATTTTCAATCCACAGGAAGGGGATATTGTCCGACTAGGATTGAGACCCTAGTTCCAGCTGAGCTGTGCCGAGATCCGCCTTCTCTGCGCAGTTCGTGGAGAGTTTTAACAAGAGCTACAAAATACATCGCCTTTGAAAGTCCGCACAGTTATTGAGGGCAAGGTATCGCTGTTTTCCAAGTACGTTCTAAAATGAGTTCTAAGTACTTCGCCGCATAATCTAGATCGCAAATTTCCAGGAGATAATATGTAAACGTAGCGCATATGTTTGGTCAGTATTTTTGTAAGTTTAACATTTTTAGTGAAAGTTTTGACATTTACTTTCTATCCAAACTAGATTACTGGAGATACTCTTCTGTCGAAATAACAGGGCACTGAAGAACATCTTAAGGGTGCTACATGGGAGAGAACTGAGAAGAGTTACACACGTTTAGGCTTCATCAGACATACACAGATTTTTCAGGAAATTTTTGTTTTCGTTACATTTTGCTAAAAAAATTGTCCAGCAAAAACAACTCTCTTATTGAGATCACAAGTTTTTAATTTCTGGACTACCTGAATCTTGTACGGATGTAACTTTAGATCTGAGAATAATAATCTGCCTAAAGTGCGGCGAGGCAAACCTAAAGACACTGCATGTCGCCGCGCGGAACGCTGTGGAATCCTCAGGAACGAAGCTCTCACTGCTTCGACAGTTTCTGGCGTTCGAACATTATTTATTGGCCCTGGATGCTGCTTTCTCAGTACTATTACTTATTATTATTAGCACCGCGTCTTACTACCCGTTCGGGTTATACGCACTTACGCTAATGTGTAATGGTAGGGTGATTGTGAGATGAAATGGAGGACCTACAGTTTAACGTGGAATCCGAACCACGGTGGAGGCCTGGCATTCCCCACATTCACAAGAAGTCTTGTCAGAGGTGAAGGAAGGGTTTGGTAATCAGATAAATCTGTGCCAGGATTCTCAGTACTGAACCTGTTGTTTCAAAGTCTGAAACCCATGTCTTTACAGCGTGAGATGACGGAACCGGATCGTGACGCCCAAGTTGAAAGTGACGTCGAAATTCTCGTCGCGCACCCTCTTAACAATAATTGTTTTTTGTAAAATGCTTTTACTGCAAACGCTCGATGTACACCTCACCACTGCTCCATGGTAACTACTAACTAGACGGCATTGACTGGGGAATATAATGACGTCATCACAGTCATGCCAACTTAAACTATGGCCTTGAAATGAATTACTCAAAATCGCGCCATCCTGTATAATGTAGCAGCATCCTTAAAACTTAAGAGGAGTACTAAATATTCTCTGGAGATGGAACTAACAGACTACATGAAGACCGTCTAATGAGATGAATAACAAACTACTGGAGAGCCTCTTGAAAGGGAAATAACAAACCCATGGGGACTCTCATATTTGGAAATAATAGTCAAGTGAATATCCTCTAAAGAGGTCTACTGGATATCTTCTTAAGAAGGTAATATCAACTAAAAAAACACGATTTTTCTAAATGGTTAAATTTGTACATATTTTTCAACAAGTTTGCCACCATTGTCATAACTCAAATACCAGTTAAATTGAATAAATAAAACGTGTACGATATAAAATTATTTCTGTAACTTATCTAAATACGTAGTAGTGGCACGTTGGGACGGAGAGACGAGACGAAAAGAGACAGAAACATATATGATGGATTAAATACCCAAGCTATTGCATTTGCTGAATATGATATTTAGATGCGGCTATAGCTGTAATTAATAAATATAATAGCTTGATTGTTAAATCCATCATGAGATGCGCATTCGTACAGTTGTCATTGTACTGTTAGCGGCATGAAGCCCTCTCGAGTCGAGGATGGCAGCGTTTCTGACAGCTCGTGATCTTACTTGATCGCTCATATGTAGCTGATAATTTCCGCACGTCCATCACAGATTCTGCCTTAAAATATGAGTGAAGAATGATCCTAAGCACGGGATAACTTCAGGATAGCTCGTGAGCTTAATTGATCACTAATATGTAGCTGATAATTTCCGCACGTCCATCACAGATTCTGCCTTAAAATATGAGTGAAGAATGCTCCTAAGCATGGGATAACTTCAGGATAGCTCGTGAGCTTAATTGATCACTAATATGTAGCTGATAATTTCCTCACGTCCATCACAGATTCTGCCTTAAAATATGAGTGAAGAATGCTCCTAAGCATGGGATAACTTCTGGATAGCTCAGTGGTAAAAGCATTGTCGTACTAAGGCAAAGGTCACGAGTTCGATTCTCGTGTCCCGGTGTCATTTTTCATGTTAAAGAACATAAAAAACATATGAAATTTTTGTTTACACTGATTAATCTCTAGTCTTGAAAACGAAACCCCGAGTGATTGGAAAAAACTCGTCTCCAATTAAAATTTCATTTTGTTTCTAAAATATTTCTAGACAAACAGTAGACCTAAACCAGGGTTAATCGAAACGTCCCCCCCATTTGTTATATATGTTTCAGATGGAATGAATGTAGAACTCTATTACTATAGAAATGCTTATGGCGGTAAATTCAAATAATTTTAATACATTAAGTTATTCGGGAATACAAGTTTGATAACTTACGTTGCCCCGATAGAAACTTGTGAATTTCGTAATAATAATAATAATAATCTCTTCGTTATTGACCTTGTCATTTTATTGAACTCAATTAAAATAAAGCGTAAACCCCGGACGGGTAGTAAGACATGGTGTTAAATAAATATAATATAATATACATGATTTTGCCTATCATTCAATTTGGATTTGATAATATTTAATTATAGAGTATTCTATTCCAAACTTTTTTACTATAACTGATTCGATTCAAGCAGTGGCGGATCTGGGTGGGGGGGATTGAGTCGAACCCCCCTCTCTCCAACTAAGTTAAGTATGATAACCAAGTATTTGTATTAAAATGTATAATATACCTCTTAATATTTGAGACCTATATACATATTTATTACTTTTATTGTGACAGTTACTCTTTTTTTTAATTGCAAATTTGTGCTGGCGGCCGGGGTTCAATCCTCGGTCGCAGCAAAGATTTATCTGATTACCAAACCCTTCCTTCACCTCTGACAAGACATCTTGTGAATGTNTCTCACAATCACCCTATCATTACACATTAGTGTAAGTGCGTATAACCCGAACGGGTAGTAAGACGCGGTGCTAATAATAATACTAAATAATCCTTCTCCTCAGATCAAAACTTCCCAAATAATAACAGATTTAATTCTAATTTGCAGCAGCGTAGCTTCTTTGGCGAGACTGTGGCTATATTTAAACGGGGTTTGTGGCAGTATATTTCAAGGCTGTTAAAAAGATTTATACATCCCCATTAAATCTTGTAATGAGTCTGGCAACTGGGTTGTCGTATTTACGAGGTGAATATAAAAAAACAAAACACGGTTGCTATACGGTCAAACACGATGTAAACAACGCGACGTAAAGCTCACTTTCCCAGCCTTGATATTGCACGGAGCCGTTACCATGGGAACCTCTCATGACGTCATCCCGTCCGCCATCTTGACACGTGACGTTGCAAAGTCACTAAAGTAGATAGGTTTTTCGGCCGCAGGGGTCCTGATTTATTCGCCAAAGGGATGAAATGGGTCCTGGAATGTTCGCTACATTCAAACAGCTGTACGTTTTGATTTGTTTTGAATAATTAAAAGGGGGTTGGGGAAAAAGTTTTCAGTCCAACATTTTATCTCACAGTTGAATGTGTATATGTATATTCAAGGCCCGCCCGTAGTGGTGTGAAAACGGTGTGGTCGCACAGGGCTCCGCGTTTGCTTAGGTAGAAGAGGGAAAACACATGTTAGGGTGGGAAATTTATGCTTGCGTGCTCTTATAATAAGTAGGCTCCCTGTAGAGGCGATCTAGCAAATATTGTTAGTGTGTAAAAATATATAAAAAAACTTAACACAGTTGTTATTCGCACCTTTATACAGATAAAATTAGTCGGGAGAAAATCTAACGAATTAATGTATAAGTCCAAACTACTGTGATAACATTAAGCACACATTAAATTTTTAAATTATTTTTGGGGTGAGAAGGGGGGTGGGGTGAGGCAGATAACTGGTAATATAATATCTCCAAACGAACAAAAATATATATTCACTCCTAAAAAACAAATCACAAACAAGTAAGATTGTAGAGTGCTGAACTTATATAAGTTTCCACGTTTTTGTTTCTTTTTATTGTTTAAAACTTAACCCGCCTCGGTGGCGTAGTTGGCTAACGCGCTTGTCGTGTTGAAGCTCGACTGCTGAGGACGGGGAGATCAAGGTTCGAATCTCGGTCGGGTGAACTGGGGGTGGTTTTTCCTAAATGGTTTTCCACTCTCCCTCCACGCAAATGCGGGTTCACTTCCTCTAATTCAACCTTCCCAAGTCCTAATCCATTAGAGTAATTAGTACTTAAAGCGTATAACCCGAACGGGTAGTAAGACGCGGTGCTAAA
>CABFOV010000866.1:75916-126167 GCA_902141375.1 Timema poppense
ATAAACTTTGTGTCCGACCTCAAATAAATATATAAATAATATTGGCCTAAATTACTGTGGTTAACTATCACATTAATATATTACCATCTGTTTTCATTACAGTCATCCAAAGTGATAGATGTCAGCTTTGGCGTAGTGATATATTAGGGATTACTTCTAGTAACATTTCGAACTGTCGTCCAGGTAAACTTAGCTCGTGAATGACTTATACCTACAGTAGCCTCATGGCTTCTTTGGTGCTGACTGACAGCTCACAGCTGACGGCTTTGAAAAGTTACCAGACCAAATTATGTATTCCTACGCCGAAGCCATATGATCTGCAAAAACGCATGTTTAGCAGGTGTCACTTCTGACAGTCAAAATTTAGGTATATGCCTGAATGTTGACTGTCAGAAGTCAGCTGTGAGCTGTCAGTCAGCACCAAAGAAGTCTTGGGGCTACTGTACCACCTTAAACAATACAGCCATTGAAGCGTTTCTTTTTTAAAATTATTTAATCCACTCCAAGCGATGTTTTAAAAATAAGCTGTGTATTCTGGAGAAAGCTGAATTCAGATGCTTTTTTTTTAACGAAAATGTTGTTTGTGAAGGTATGGAAGTAAAAATGATAGAAATTTAAAACTGCATGATTTATTTCACTGACCAATTATTGAAACTTGATTTGTAACAGGTTTTTCTTGTCATCTCTCCTGACTTATTATGGGGCACTAGTTCCTACATCTAAACTACCCACCCTAACCATAATCCACTATACTAAGACTTTGTCACTTTATTATATTATAAACCAAAGTGGCAAACAAGTCTCGAGGAAAAATACTGATTGTAGAATCTGGGTGGATCCAGATTTATTATAGGGCCTAGTTATGGTATGGCAGTAATTTCTTATTGAATTATCTTAAGCCACACTATTAAATGAAAAAACTCAATTTTAAAATATATCAAATTAATTTTAATCTATCCATTAAAGTCATCTTTTTTTATTGCTAGAATCTAAGCTACTTAATGCAGTAAAAGAGCTTAATAAACAATCTAAACAAGGATAACTCTAAAAAAACACACATAAACAAATTTATTTTCACTATCTAAAACAACATACCAATGGGCCTACATTAAGTTTACATTTACTAAACGACTTAATTTAAGGTACCGTAGTTTAAAGAAAATGTGCCCGCCCACATTAGAATGGAGAAACCCAAACATTCCGCGATCCTGTCTATTGCATGACTGACATCTTAAATTGTGTGACCATACTTGAGGGTGTCTATTAACTATAAGCTGGTCTACCACTTAAAGATTATATCCATTGTGGTCAATAGCCACTACACATTTATGTGGGTCTACCATACCAATAGACACGCGAATTAAAATTCTTAAAATTTCCTGCATAGTGTCCAAATTAGGTATTTTATAATATTTTTGAAAAGAACTAGAATTTCTGATAATAATTTTAAAAATTAAAATTATTGGTAGACTAGTCGTCGTCGTACCCCCCGCCCCCTCTTGGCATATATTACCGGGAGGGGCATTACATCCAGGTTCGGTCGCCTTATTTGTAGGCTATTAGCCGCTCTGGTGGCACAAGAGCGTTACCCAGGGTACACCCTAGGAGGTTGTCTACTCGTTAGATGATGTGACGATAGTGATTATGATGTTGTGGAGCTGAGGTGAGGCTTAACCTAACTTAAGCCTAACTAACCAAACCATGGTAACCATTGGGATTAATCCCTAAATGTAAAAATACCGAAGCTACCAGCCGGGAATCGAACCCGGACTCGTAGTCAGGTGCACTGACCACTACACCACGGGGCCGGTTGTAGGCTAGCTAATTTCTGATCATTTTAATGGTACTTTTATTTTCAATTAGGATAACTTCTTCGATACTAATAAAAATAATTATATGCTAATTTTGGACTAATTTTTTTGTATCAGTCACAATTACACGACGACCCTAGATTTAAAGCCTGAGATTTACTGGTATTCCAGTCTCGAGAGTCAACCAATCTCCTGATACCAGTGTAAAAAAACAATCAATTCAAGTTGAATGGAGGTGGGATGGAGTTAGGTAACTTTTGAATATCAACAATATACATGACCCTTAATTTTCCCTGTGAACTGTAAACTTTAAACACAATTTTTAAAATTAAGTAAATGTATTACTAGCATTTATTTGTTGGATGTAGGATGGAAATAGTAGAATGGAAACCATTTTAAATAGTTGGGTCTATGTAATTATTCTGATAAGTCTAATTTGATTGTTAGGCCTATTAAATAAATAATTTTTACATTCTCATGCACAAATAATATTTATTTTAACACACTTCTTAACATGATAGTATTAGGCCAATATATTCATTTATTTAATACATGCTTTTCTCGTTTAAAAAGGTTTTCCAAACACAATTTCCAGCAATGAGCTCAGACTTATTTTCAGCAGATATGGATGTATTACAAATTTTATTGTTGGGAATAACAGAAGATATGTTATTGTTGAATACCAAGACAGGTATGTGACTCTCTCAACTTATATAGCTGTAAGTTGGTATTTGTAACCTCTGCCAAGAAGTTAACCTGAGTAATTAGTAATCTTTCAAGCACATTTCCAAATTGAGTTAAAGAGAAAGGAAACTTTTCGTAACAGCTGAGAAAGTAGATCTGAGGAAGCAAGTAGTTTAAACATCTTCTTGAATTATTGTTAAATCTCAGCATGATTCAGTTGTTTGATTGATATTTGTAATGATCATAAGCCATACAGCTTCTTTATCCACTTTTTTTTGTTCAAGATTTGATTACAGATCAATTATCCTATTTAAACTTAAATTGTTAAACTCTTTTTACCTGCACAAGTTGTTGGGTGGTCTAAGGTGCTAGATTTCCACTTGGAGACCATTAGAGAAGAGGTTTAGGGTTCGAATCCTAGCCAGATGCATTGGAGGTAATTTTCCTCATGGTATAGCGCTGGTTTCCATTCTTCATGCTAATGCGGGTGCATCTACACTGTAGATGGCGTTCTAACTCCACTCCTTAGATTTTACTATTACTAACCCTTGTGTCAAACATTCTAAGACTTAAATAAAATATTTTATTATCACATATGGTTTGGTTTCATTGGGTAATAATGCTAAAATGGGTGTGAACCTATTTGCCGTGGATCGATACAAAATGCTATTGATATTTGATAACATTGTTATAAATCTATACAAATTTCCTTCAATTTTGATCACGGATATTTGTTGTCACAGGAAAATAGTGTTAATGTATTTACATTTTTTTTATCAATGCGTCCTACTACCTGTTAAGGTTATACACATGTATGATAATTTAGCTCTAATGGAATAGGGATGAGAAAGGAAGTATTTTAGAGGTAATTTACCAGCATTTGCGTGGAAGAAGATTGGGAAATCATTTAGGGGATAAAAAAAAAACTGAGTAAACCCAATCGTGATTTAAACCCTGGTCGTCCCATCTTAGGTAGGCCAGTCCAACATGAGAATTACGCCATAGACCATTCAGCCACTGAATCGGGTGTGTATTTATTGATATGCTGATACTTAAAATAAATCTTTCTACAAAATTCCTACTTGGAGATCAGTGACCTGTGTGATATGTTGCCAGTGAGAGTAGGACTGGCTTGAAATTTAGGCTACTTGTTATTTGTTCTTAGAACATTCATTATTCGAGTATTAACATAAACACTTTCCTATGGGAGGGCTTATTTGCATTATTGGTCAAATTAGAACCAGGGGGTGAGGGTTAATAATAACACAGGTACTGTTTTAACAAGCTCTGTGTATCTTGACTACACTCCACGGCAAACCACTTTTGTGGACACGTTTCAATACTCTTACATGCTACTCAATCCTGGAATATGTTTAGTGATTGTTCCTTCACTCTTCTATGATACAGTTTTCTCTGATTGTAGATCATCGGCCCAAGCGGCATTATCTTCCCCACCATGGATACAAGGGCGTAAGTTGAAGATAAAAAGTCGTGTCATCAAAGATTTTATGAAAAGTAAGTGAATTTAGTTAATATTTAGGTGGACCGCGCACTGGTCTAGCATTTGCGAGATGCTCACTTCTAGCAGATTCCAGATGGCAGTCACAGTCCTAAAGAAAAAAATATATAAAATTAAAATTATATATTTATCATAATAATATAAGTTTTTATTTTGAAGCCAATGTTGGTACATTTTTACCGAATTCGACTACACCCAAAATTCTTTCCAACTCTACAGCCCTGATAAAAACAATAAAAAAAGGTGCCAATTTCAAATTGTTAAGTCAAACCCACTGAATATAGACTTATCATTTACAAAAGAACTGCACTTTAATAAGTAAATTAATAGACCAAATGCTGGAAAATTTTTGAACGGAAAAATTGAAAGAAAGCATTTTTGATTAATTAGCCTATTTAAAAATAAACAATATAAACTTATTTTACTTTATTTGGACTGCTTGGTATTTGTGCTGTGTATGTTATTGACTGTATATTATTAAGGGACTAGTAAACGTAAGTATAGATTTAACTTTATCTGTTAAAATTTAATTTAAATAAATTTCAGATATAGCCATAGTAAAAAAGTAATGTAAAGTTCTTGTTTATGTGATAAAACAAATCACTATTAAGCTGTAACGCATTAAAATCTATTTTTTACACTAAACTCTGGCATTTTAAGAAGATTAACTTCAATTTGCCACTAGCTTCAAATCTGTACAAGAAATTAAGTCTAGATTTTAGTGTGACATTTATTTTATTTGTCATTTGAGGAAGACAATTTTCACACAGTATTGGTACTTTCTATATTTTCAGATACTGGTGTAGAGCCATACAGCCCAGACCATAAACAGATTACAGCGGTCTTATCAACTGATACAAGTTTTGATCACCAATTGAGGACGCTTATGGCAGAAGTTGAGTTCCCAGCAAATGACAAATTGGTTATATCATCAAAGATTTGCTTTGATCTGGATAATATATTCAGACATGATTATGCTCACTGCAAAACTCTGGTGTTTGGTTCACTGGTAACAGGCCTTGCCTTCAAAGGAAGCGATATTGATGTTCTTTTGGATGCCAGTAAGTATTAATATACAAATTATACAATTTGTTTGTATTTAAGAGTGTTTTAGACACTTCTTGGGAGAGGCTGGTTTGAATCATGATTGTAATGAATTTTAGTTTGACCTTGGTAGAGGCAAGATATGAGTGGTTTCAAGATTAGTATAAATAGCTCCAATAACACTTTTTATGCTAAGGTGTCTACCATATAGTTAAAATATAATAACCTCTTGGCTAGAAAAAAAATTACAAGTCGATTATTAAGTAAGAACTTAAGTTAAGCACGAACAACACCAATTAGTTTCAACTTTGCATTTTATTTGGTGGTTTGAGAACTGAGCCTACCACAATTTTCCAAAAGCACAAATCTTTTATTATTAGTCAATAATTAAAAAAAATATTATTTTTATTGCCAGATCATCACAGCAATCGAGGCCAATCAACGGTTAGTTTGGAACATAGTGTAATGGAAGAAATGGTGAAAACTGCGAGAAAGCAACTCCAAGGACATTCTTATTTATTTCGCTGTGTCTTAGCCATACCTAAAGCCAAAGTGCCTCTTGTGAAGTTTTTTCACCGACCTACAGAGATGAACTGTGATCTATCCTTTAGGAATGCTCTTGGTGTGCAAAACAGTAGCCTTATCCGGTTTTACCTTTCCTTGGATCCACGTATCAAACCTTTACTCTTCATCTTAAAGTATTGGTCCCAGAAGAACGACCTCTCTGGGTCAGGGAAGCTGACAAACTATGCTCTGGCAATGATGACCCTATTTTACTTACAGCAATTGGATGACCCCATTCTCCCCTCAGTGTTTGTCCTTCAAAATCTATGTCAAAATAAGAGATACATTGATGGGTGGGAGTGCACTTTCACTGAAGACACTTCAAAACTAAAACCAATCAGTAACCTGTCATCCATACCAGAATTGTTACATGGCTTTTTCAAGTATTATGGCCATTTTGACTTTGGATTTAAAGTGATTTGTCCTCTTTTAGGACACACGGTGAGCAAATCTGATTTTGAGAAATTGGATGAACTTCCATCTGAAATGAACAAGTTGAAAGAAAAAATTCTATGTGATGCAGAGTTGAGTTTGAAAGTAGATTCTCCTATTTGCATTCAAGATCCTTTTGAGTTGAACCGCAACTTAACTTCTGGGACAAGTTTGAGAATTGCAGAGAATTTCAAAAACTTTTGTCTTGCTTGCGAAAAGCTGTGCAATGATAGTTTGTTGAATGATGAGTTTCACTCTGACAAATTACTTAACAAGATTTTTGAAGAGAGTTCAAGAACTGTTTTAAGGATGAATAAAGACATCACTCATATAGTAATTTCACCCACATCTCATATTCCAAATGATTTGTTGGAAAAGTCAAGTATTGCAGGTGACACCTCTTCAGAAAATGTTTGGGTTTCTTTAGTTTATAATATGATTTTAAGAATATTTAAAAATGTGTTAAGACTCGAAGTGATAGAAAGTGAGCATGATAAAAACCCTTGCAAAATTTCCAAGCTTGATTTAGTGTCTGATGTTAGCAAGAGAGAACCGAAGGTTGAGGCAGATGCACAAGTTGCAAAAAGTGTCATCAGTTGCACTGGGCATTACACACTGTGGGAAGGCCGCAAAAGTGCCAGTAAAAAGATTCCCAAACCAGAAAATTTTGCACAGATGTCTCTCTTTGAGAGAGAAGAGCTCATATCCCAATTTATTCTTGATACATCATACAAGGGCTACGAAGCTAGTGCTCACCCAAAAGTGATTGAGTTTAATTGCAAGTTCCATCCAAGTGAAGGCCCCATACAGGTGGAATTGTATTTCACGTGTACATCCAAGAGAAATAAAATATTTTTGGGAATGCTTGGTTATTTAAAAAGAACTGTACAGCATTTCGTAGACGACGCAGTAAAACATTTTAACAAAGAGTAGATGAGTTTTATTATGAAAAACAAAACAACCTTGATTTTATATTGCAATATTTGATGGCACAATAAAGCACCGAGTTCATATTTGTGTGAATTTATTATGTTTTCACTTTGATTGGTTAAATAAATTCTACATCTAAATATTATATGTACTTTATATGAATTAATGTTAATGTATCATCTAAATTATTTTATACCTACAATAGGTTATGTCAAAAGCGGTTTTTTAATATAAAACAATTGAAACACAATACCTGCAAAATTATTTTAATCTCAAATATTATTGATTATTCTACAACATATTGAAACTAATTTTTGAATTTTCAAATGTAATGAGACGTCTTGGTTCTAATTAGGGCTGTGCAGGATCCTTAATTTCTGAAAATTTGTTGTTCCAGAAAGTCGGGCGGGAAAATATATTTTCCGGGATCTTTCGGGGAAGTCAATTCTATCAATGTCACATTTGTATATAATATTCTTTTAAAAATAATTTATTAAATTTAAATTAACCTAATCTTCTGTTAAGTAGAGGGATACTTGAAAACTTAGTCCCTTTTATTTTACCTTAAAATACAACCGAGTCTTATTTGTCATTAAATAACCTAGCCACGCTACATATAATTGAGGGAAATATCTATCCCAACAGAGATTTAAAACAGTAAAACATATTTTTAGTGCAAAATTAAAGAGTGGCTTTTAAATATCAAATTATCCATTAAATACACTGTCACCACACTTATTTCTTTGGTATCATAGATAATAATAGGTAGATGAACTAGTATTTTGGGAGTTCAACAGCACTTTTTGTGAAAGCCCTAAGAACCAAAACATAAGAGGTAACCAGGCACACTGGCTCAGTTAAGAAATGTTTTTGTTATTATGGATATGGCTGTGACTCACTTTTATTTATTCATTTACATTTAAAATTGTATTTGCTTGACATCTGATAATATTATAAATTGGTATAATAAAGTAAAACAATACATTGTAATGTTTGCGATTCCATGTATACCATCAAATTACAATGGGCGATAAAAATTATGTGAACTAGATTTTTTTCACTCCTGATATTTGATCTTAATTTCTCATGGTACAAACAAATTTTCATTCTGATTTACATCTAAACCAGTGTAAACCATCTAAAGTTCTCAATTTGTCATTAGGGGAAAATTTAACGTGAGGGTACATTTAATGTTGAACAGGGCAGGGCATACACAAAAAAAAAGTTTGAGAACCACTGGTCTAAACATAACAAGGAATATTCTGAAAATTGAAATGACATTCTTCACTCATATCTTAAGGCAGTCTCTATGATGGATGTACAGAAATTGTCGGCTGCAAGCGTGTGATTTTATTAAGATAACGAGCTATCAGATAACTCAGCCACTTTCGACTCGGTACTTGGCTTATTGCTGCCACTTGTACTATTATTATAATTGTAAGGGAGTGCACATTTAAGAATCAAATAGCCAAAGCTATTATTTATGTTTTTAGTGAGGATGTAGTAATCTTCACTAAAAGTATAAATAATAGCTTTGGTTATTCGATTCTTAAATAGCAAGGTATGTCGGGCATAGAAAAAATAAAGAAACAATGTGAATAGTTTATAAGCACCGTACTAGCAATATCCCATTTCTTTATTTTGTGATCATCACAAAAAATATATATAATATAATGTATTTAAACTGTAACATCTTATATAGTGAGACCCACCTCACATTTCAAGCAATAAGAACAAAATACACAACTTTTTTGTTTAAAAAAATGATAACATTAAAAAAGGATGACAAATAAAATTAAAACTTGTTTTGTACTTTATAAAAAATCTTCTTGCTATAATCATATGAAGATAAAGCATATAATGTTAATTTAACTCACAAAAGGCCACAGTTTAATTCATAATTCTAAATATTAATGAAATCATCAACTTCAACACAAGTGTTTATAAATCAATAAAGAAAATAGGGGAGTAAAAGGTTTTAAAGTGGTTTCCAGGTATGTTAACGCTGCTTACTATATTTTGTACTTAAAGTAAAATTTAGAAAGCAGTAACTATGATAAAAATAAATAAATTAACTAACCAAATCAAACAAATATTTTGTTAGAAATGAATGCAAACCTGCTTTTAATATGTGTAATTGATAATAATTGATCGATTGAACAACAATTTAGTCATCATTCCCTTTGCTAAGAGGAGGGGTATACAAATAGTAAATATATTTGTCTGCACCATCCAGAACAGAACCTGTGTCCCCTACCCTTTCACCCGCAAGTTCTATTGGGGACGGTGCAGACAAATATATTTACTATTTGTTTGTTGGTTTGTCCCACTTATCATTTAGTACACATTTTTATGCAAAGGCTTCTCCATCTGTTTAAAAGTATTGTGTATTGATAACTATTTAATTCAGAGCTTGATAAAGCTAGGTAACAACTTTAAATGAGAAAATACCTGTCGACCTTTTGTGAAACAAATTGACGGCTATAAAAACATGCACTTTACAAATAAGCTTGCCATAGCAAGAGATCACTGGCTTTACATCATCATCATCATCATCATCATCATCATCATCATTATAGTAGTGTAAAATAACATACATCTTTTAACCACTGCCACTCTACTTAAAAACTTCAAAAAGCCGTAAAAAACAATTATTGGTTCATACAAGCTCATTTCATAGTAATATAAAAATCTACATACATCTTTTAACCACTGCCACTCTACTTAAAAACTTCAAAAAGCTGTAAAAAACAATTATTGGTTCATACAAGCTCATTTCATAGTAATATAAAAATCTATGTTTTAGCAATCTATACTAACTCGTCAAGTTAGAGTATTAATTTTTACATATCTTAGATTCCAATTGATCGAGAATGGAACTATTCTGAAAATCACACTTATACTATACAATGCAAATTGCTTGACTAGGAATCTAAAGTTTAGACTACTGATTCCATATTATTCCATGTCAAACTATTTTATTTTCATTAGATAGTTTAGGGATGTGTGTGTGTATACTCAATTCTGAGCCATTCCAAACTACAAAAGTGATCCCCACTCCCTTCCCCGATTTCAAATACAGGAAGGTCGGAAAAAGTGACCAAAATTGACAATAATGACTTAGTTTTTGGTTAAAATTTTTTTTGTATCAATCTTTACTTCTCAATTCAACTAAAAAAATCACCAAAAATTATATCTATTGATATTATACATTTCTGATTATTAACCGACATGGTTTAGTGAAAACTAGATTAAACACTTTTTTGTCTTCTTTCCAGGAAAGGTTTAAATGCTTGACGATTTAAATTCAATATTCTGTACTTACGAAAATATCCTAATGATATATAAACCATAACAGCAATCATATCAAATTATTTGTTGTTACAGTTTTTATCCTGGCCACAAAGCAAGGCTACCAACACACATGGTCCACAATTTTACACAAAACATAGGCTTACTACAATTATAGAAAATTTGATTCCTCTTAAATTGTTATAGGATATTCTTAGACACAAGTCAAATTATTCAAAATAACAAATACCTTGGGAGGAACAATGTCTTGTCTTTGTGCTGTTCATACATTCCAATAAAGACGCATGTAAACGTGATTATGTAGCAATGAGTAAATAATAAACCGTTTGATGTTTTTAAGACATAGTTCAAGCGGACATAATTAATCCAAGATAAAAAAAAAGTACTAAAGTTTGCATCAAATCATTCTTTTGAGTCAAAATACTGTTCAAATCTATAAATTAACTCTTCTATTTATTCACAGATGTATTTTAAAGATTGTATATTATGATTGCATAATTTATGTTACTTTTATATATAAAAAGTTAAAAAACATAATACGGGTGCTCAAGGTCTACTTTTTCGATTTGAATGAAAGTTCAAATGGTTTAGAGTTGTTTATGTAGGAAAACAAATTAAATTGTATCTATTTATATGACATTAAGACAAAAAATAGTAAATTACAAACAACTTTGATTCAAAAATTATTTTACAGATATTTGACTTATACACATTAAAGTATGGAATACGAGTTTTTGCTGCAGTTTTTTGGCCACGACAAATAAAATATTGCTTCAGTAGAAACACAAGAATTTAATTTTCTTCACATGGCGATATTGTTGTTCATGAGCATTAGATGACAAACTTATTAAATGATGAAAAAACATTGTCAATTTCCAGAACACCTTAACAGATATTCAATTAATGTTATCACCATGTGAAGAAAATTAAATTCTTATGTTTCTACTTGAAAATTATTTGATTTATTTTCGCCAGAAAAATATTTTGCAATACAAATTGTTCTTAAATCATGTTCCCTACATCCTCACCTTAATTGTATGTGCAGCACAATCATTAACAATGACTGAATCAAGTATATAGGAGATAGCAGCTTAGATTATATAAAAATCATTATGTGGAAAGCCAAATTTGATGCATTCGGCCAGGATTTATATGTCGACCTCGTCAAGTGCTCCAATATCTTAACACTTTTTATACCCTGATGAAACTTTTCACAAATGATGCTTATATATATATATATATATATACATTCTTGTGGGATTCTAAAAAAACCCACAAAAAACAACAGGATTTTGATAAATTCAAGGTTTTTTTTTTGCATGACTATTAAATCAAAAACTCACCAAAAATAGCTATGTCAAATATCATAATTATGATAGCGTGTAAAATAAGATACAAACTTTTCTTCCTCCGGACATTCATAGCTTCAGTAATTATTTATTGTGTAGTTGCATAGCAGAAAATTGGCTTTTTTTTTTTAAAGAGCGCCGCAGCATTAAAACTACAGCAGATAAAAGGATAAAAATGTTAATTGTTTACTATATCTGGGAGTTTCAAAAGTGTTAAAAGATTGGATCACTATACATGGAACAACCTGAATGCAATTTTAACATCTTAAACTTCCCTGAAACTCAATCCTCTCATTCAGAGTTTATCATGTAAATAAATGGCTAGAACGCACTCGATCATACTAATAATAAAAATGCTGTTATTTTAAAAATCTGTACAGTGATTTGTTAAAGTTTTAGCATTTTTAAAATGGAAACAAGGTATTTCATCAGAATACTCATATTGATACCTAATACACAAAGTTTATTTCACCAAAGTTGACAGTATTACATTTTATTAAAATATTAAAATAATCTTACCAAAAAGTGCGTGCAACTTTCTCAATAAATCCTTTGAGATCTAATGTTCAATGGGTTAAAAAGAACTTAGGAAAATATCACACTTAATATACTGTAAAATGTTGGCTACAGGGAATACCTGGAAAAGTCAGGGAATTTAACTAAAAATGTCTTAGAATATCCCATTAATTTTGCATTAAAGTTAATAATACCTAAATAAAACACATTTTAATTTTTTAAATAATTGATAGAACAAGTCATCATCCACCATTAAAATTGGAGAAAAAGTAGTCAGGGAAAATTGTAAAATATGTTTTGTAGACATGTGTAGGTAAGTTCAACTGATTTCTATTTAAATAATTTTGAGGGAGCTAAAAAGATTTAGATTGTAAAATATTGGCTTAATCTTAAATTAAGGTAAAAATTAACAAATATTAACAATATCAAATGTGGATGGATAGTAAGATGCAGTGAAAAAAAAGGTTTAAAGATTATTTTTCGATAATACACTAGTCTTTGTAAATAAGGAAGGGTGATAAAAAAAATGAACCCATAAAGTATTATAACTACAGTCCTTGTATGAATTTGAGCTTCAATGCAATATTTTAAGTCCTATCATGAAATGAATGCAGTGTAAATTTAGGCAAAATACAGAAAATTTGTTTTTGTCTTGCTGCTCTATTAAATAATGTATTTTACATTAGCTCAAGCTAATTCATCAACTGTTTCCAGCCTGTGGCCGGGTTAGTTTAGTAAAATTCCTCCATCTTCCTCTACCCTTTAACCACTCTTCCTCCTATAATATCTTCCATTCTTCTTCTCTCATTTGCACACTTTCTGTTATATGCTTCTATCCCCATTGCAGTATTTTCTCTAAATACTTCATTTCCATAATTTTATAATCCAAAGTATCACAACTAACATTTGCTTTTATGCTCTATTTTAAGAATCTTTACACAAAACACTATTAATATTTAGCCCCTTCCCCACACCAACACTCCTCCAACAATGAAATAAAATATTAGCAAATTTTACAAATGAAATTTTGTTAAAAATCACATTTAAAAATATAATCAATTGGATTTCTGCATATCACACTCGTCAATTTAGTGCATCATTTGGCATCAAGTAGAAACCACACTTTCCATACAATTAGTTGATACACTTTTTTTTTTTTTTCAATTTAAAACATCCCCCCTACCCCCCAAAGATACCAGACCAGTTGATATTGTCCTATGAAGGTAAAAGCATTAAGGTGGGAGTGTAGGTAAAGCAAGAAAACAAAACAATGTTTTGATCAAAATAAATAAAATTTTGTTTCAGTACAATCAGGGTTTAATTTTCTTCACATGGTGATATCAACAGCTGTTGTTGAATGTTTGTCATGAGCACAGACACATTAGACGACCAACTTTTTAAATGATGAGAAAAGATTTTCTTTCAATTCCAGGACACCCTCGACAGATATCCAACCATTGTTGATATTGCTATGTTAAGAAAATTAAACCAAATGTTTCTACTGAAGAAATAGATGATTTATTTTGACTAAAAACAATGTTTTGCTTAAAAAATAACACCTTAGCTCACCTCCCCCCACTCCCAGCAACCATTTTTATTCAATAGGCCACCCGAATTGGAAGCCATAATTTAATGGCACTGTTTTCATTTCTTATAAAAACATTACACGTACACAGGCTCAACTATCGTGACTCATCCCTGGTAAAATCTGAGCTAGAGTGACACGAGACAGGGTACAAATGTTTTGGAGACTACTACAATTAAATACCAACCAATAACCCAGGCATTATGGGTGGTATGTTAGAACAATGCTAGCCAAGAAGATAATGCTAGTGCAAAAAAATTTAAACAAAAAGCAAGTTGATGTTTTAACTAAAATGATATATTAGTTGTTTTATTTAGCACCGCTTCTTACTACCTGTTTAAAAGTTATGTGCATATAAATTGATTACGCTAATGAGTTAGGTTAAATTTAAAAGAAGTATAATCACATTTGCATGGAGAGAGATTGAAAAAAGCATTTTGGAAAAACTGTCCCCAGTACACCCGACGGGGATTGGAACCCTGATCTCTCTGTCATCGGCAGTATAGTCTAACAAGAGAATGAAGCCTTGTACCACGCGACCACCAAAACAAGTTAGTATTAGTTAAAGAGCAGGCATCCTAATTACTTTAGGTGGAAAAAACCCAACATATTTATTGGATTCTATATGTCCATCATAATTAGTATATTTGGCCATTATCAATGAGCCTATAAACAAAATAACACCTTATAATCAGTTAGGATTCCATTTAAGGCATGTTAAGAATTATTGGAATTCTTGCCAGGCGAAATGATAGCTCTTATGTGCATATTAAGGATTAACGGTAATGAGGTATTAATAACGTACAGTACACAAACTCTAAAACTAGCTTTGTTCTTACATACCACCGACTACCTTACAACAAAATAGCCACTTATTTAAAATGTACATTGGACTTGACAAATTACTTCTTGTAAATTAACAAAACTATTACTATTCATTGTTTTCATTAACATAGACATGATTATTTTGGTAAAAATAGTTCTTAAATACAGTTCGAATGGTAATGAGAACAGGTATAGTTTACATCTTTAAAATATCTCATCCATCTAATCTTCCATATGCAATAACTGTGCAACAATCCGAGTATACACAATTTGACGTAAATTACAAACAAAATCTTTACATCCATATTATTTATGACACGATTTGAAAATGTTTCAACTATTTCACACGTACATTACATTTAAACTAAGGAAAAACACTACACAAGGCAGTATGGTGGCATCACAATAATTGCAACAAAAACAAGATATATGGCTCACATTATAAATTTCAATGTGTGTTTCATTATCACACAATGAAACAATTATACAAAAAGCACAAGGATATTAAAATAAATAGAGGTTCACTCAAACATTTCTTAGTCTGGCCATCATCTAAAATTCAATATAGTAATGAAAATTGGGCGGATTTCAAATCCAGAGAGCAAAACAATATTATGAGGTTTTTTTTAGCACCACGTCTTAACACTTGTTCAGGTTATACACACATTTACTAATTACTAGAATGTGTTAGGGATGAAAAAGTTTGAAATTAGAGGAAATGTACTCACATTTGTACAGAGGGAGAGTAAAAAACATCTAGGAAAAACCAGCCTTAGTTCACCTGACCAGAATCGAACCCTAATCTCCTTGTCATTGGTGGTTTAGTCCAGCAATTCTTAACCAGGGGGCCCAAAAGGATTTGCTTATTACTGAAGTCAATTATCTTAAATTTTACGTTTTGGAAGCAAGAATTTGATGATCGTAAGCATATAAGTACAGTACACTCTCAATTTTCCAGTATAATGGAGGGGAGGTGAAGCACGGATAATAGAAATCGTGGATAGTACAAGTAATCCTCATCTGATTACCACCACAATTAAAAATTTGCTGCCTTTTGCTTCTACTTATTTATATGAAAATGTATTTTCCACAGTGATAAATATTAAAATAAAGCAGCGAAATTGACTCCTGCATGTGAATACCATTAGGTAATACAGTTGAAACAAGAATAGATCAATTAGTGGCAAGTGTTAAACAGCAGAGGTCCCATTAGATACATTTAGGTAAGTTCATTTAAAAAAAATTATAATCAGTACATAAATAAAGCCACTATTTTAGAATAAATCTTAATGATTAATATGTTATTAAAAACTAGGGGGCCGCGAGTAATAAAAGGTTAAGAACCATTGGTCTAGTCTATTGCAAGAATTACATCTTAAGAGCATGTGGCCACTGAAGTAGATCTCAAATGAATTAATTACACCAAAGTGTTAAGGATGAGAAAGGTTGAATTTAGAGGAAGTGTACTTCAATACACTCGACAGTGAATCGAAACCCTGATCTCCCAGTCTATTGTGAGTGGGATGCCTAAGACCATTTGACCACCGAAGTGGGTAAATGATAATCAAAAGCATATTATTAATCAACATTTAAAAAAAGTATCAAGAAATAATGTTTGGTTTAATCAGTGCAAAAAGGTTAAAGGCATTATTTAGTTTTGTGAATAACCCAAACTGACATCAGTAAAAAAAATATTTTCTAACAATATTTCACCCATTTAATATAGACTATAGTGTATGGGGAATTTATTGAATTACACAGATAAAAAAATTGCCGAGAAAGTAAGAACAATACATATATAGGGTGTTCCCGGGTTAATCGACTAAACTTTGGGAAGTGGTAGTGGATCAAAAAAACTAACTCAAAATGTCTTTTTTTGATTTGCTTGGTTTAACTTCATTTTCGCGCAAACAGCAAAAAACTAAATAAAAACATGTTTTTCTGCGGAGGTGCTTGGCAAAAAGTGTGTAAAGTGCCTGTTAAAGATCTTCAATCATTACGACAAAGGATAATGCAAGCAGGCGAAGAAACAACAGTCACACAATGTCGGTTAGCCACTCATTCTGTCATTGATAGGTGCAATGCTTGTCTTTGGGCTTGAGGCCGCCAATTTGAACAAAATAAATACAAGGTCTTTAATGAGTTGGAGAAACAAAAATTAGTGACTTTTTGACAAAAAATTTCTTTGTTATTATTATTATTATTATTATTATTATTATTATTAGCACCGCGTCTTACTACCCGTTCGGGTTATACGCACTTACGCTAATGTGTAATGGTAGGGTGATTGTGAGATGAAATGAAGAACCTACAGTTTAACGTGGAATCCGAACCACGGTGGAGGCCTGGCATTCCCCACATTCACAAGATGTCTTGTCAGAGGTGAAGGAAGGGTTTGGTAATCAAATAAATTTATGCCGGGACCGGGGATTGAACCCCTGCCGCCAGCACAGAAGTCTGACACCTTACCCCTAGACCGCCAGGTCACCTGATTTCTTTGTTAAACAGTTAAACATTATATAATGCATATTTAGGAATAATGCACTCACACCGAACATTAAACTTTAACTAGTTGGCGAAGGTTAATCTTGTATCATGGTACAATCAGGCTGCTAGCACATGGCAACATGGGTAAGGGTGGCTCGACATGTTCACGTTGTTATGATGCGCAGGAAATTAAGATACAAATATTTTCATGACTTTATGACCAAAATATTGAAAATACGCGACTTTTCCATGACCCAGTAGACACCTTGAAATAAATAAAATATTTTATTTAATACCTAAGTATTTTGTTTTTATTTAGTTTTTAGATCCACCACCACTTCCTAAAGTTTAGCCGTTTAACCCGAAAACATCCTGTATATTTCTTTTAATAGAACAATGGAGCATCTCTGAAAGTTGTAGACAACTTAACAAAACAAACTTTTATAAGACATTGAGTATTTTTCTATTAATATGCAAACTTGAGATAATGGCCTATTAATGTTGAATTCTACCCCTATATTTTAGGCATAGTTTCTTTGAATTATTAAATGTTTAAATGGAAAAGCAACATTTACTATTTATTCGTAAAATTCACAATATAGATATAAAAAGTATTATACATAATATTCATTCATACATTTTTACATAATACAATTTCATCTGTTACTAGTATCAGTCACAAATATATTTTAAAATTGTATATTCAAAACAATGTTACGATAGGAGAAAATGTCAACAGTTAATTTTACACCACACACTAACTATTTAGGAACACAGAAATTCAAATAGAGTTTACATTTCAAAAGGAATATCTTAAAATTAAAGTAGTATAAACATTTTCTGCCGGATTATTGACTAAACTATAATTTTAAAACAATATTATATTGTAATTATTCAACATATTAGCTCAGTCGGTAGCGTGTCTGTCTACTGTGAAATGTGGGTTCACCCTTTCACAGTGATGAATTAATGGTTGGGGATTGGATGTTGTGCCTATCCTAGTCTTAAGTTTGATTATAAGACATAAGAAAGCTACGACAGGTCTAGCAAGCCAGTAGTAGAAAATATAGGGTTTGAATAAAAAAACTGACCCACACCACAGGCTGGAAATGTAATGTATGTTAAAAGAAATGGTAACTAGGCCCTCATGGGCATGTGTAAACGAGTTTTACGTAGGCCTGTATGAAGCCCATCTTCTTAATGTGAAGTGAATATAACATTTGTGGAGTCTAATGTATACTAAGTTTTTCTCAAACACAAATTCCCCACTTTTAAAATAGTTTTGGAGTTAGTCAAGGCCTTCTGTACACAGGAACTATGATACCGCGACCTTACTGCAAAGTTATCAAAATAAACATAGTAAGTAGCCAGTGACCAGGATACTATAGAGATCTGCACATTAGAGCTATGAAACCACGGCATTACTACAAAGTTAGCAAGATGAATAAAAGTAGCCATCAAAGAGATCTGTACACCAGAGCTAGGACACCGCAACACTACTACAAAGTTAGCAAGATGAATAAAAGTAGCCATCAAAGAGATCTGCACACCAGAAGCTATTACACCGCAACACTACTACAAAGTTAGCAAGATGAATAAAAGTAGCCATCAAAGAGGACTGCACACCAGAGCTATGACACCGCAACACTGCTACTTACCTGGCAACTCAGTTATTAAACTGAAGCAGCACTCCTAAAAGGCAGAAGGGAGCGCAAGTATTTTTAAAGTTTTTATAGAATTACTCTTTTTGGCCAAAATAAATCAAACATTTCACCAGTAGCAACATAGAGCTTAGTTTTCTGCACATGCTAATATCATCAGATCTTGAATATCTGTCAAGGCTGTCCTGAAATTTCGTCATAACTTTTTAAATAAAGATAAAAAGTTTAGACAAAATTCCAGGACACCTTTGACAGATATTCAAGATCTGTTGATATTAGCATGTGCATAAAACTAAGCTCTATGTTGCTACTGGCGAAATATTTGATTTATTTTGGCCAAAAAATTTCAATTCCATAAAAACTGCCAGTTTTCTAAAATGTAAGAAATATAACAGCTGTGTCAACTTGTATTATGTTGCCCGTCCTTATGATATGATAAACTGATTGAGTCTTAAAGCTCATTAATTTAATGGGATTAGGTTGTAACATCAGAAACTGCTTTGCTATGATAATGTTAGTATTGTGTAAATGACTAGATAACTAAGGATTAGTGTAGATGTATTAAAGTTTGATAAAACACTGGGGTTTTTACATACTTTAAAAACCAAACAATGTTGGTAAGTTTCTAAGTATGACTACTATTGATTAAAACCTTATTTATGTAAGGTTTAATTTGATATTTAATTACAGCTAATAATAGTAAGGATAATTTTTTTGGTTTATTATTAGTTTTAATGAATATTATTAATAGTTGTTTAAATTAATTCATCAACCACTCTAGAATAAGCACTTTCTCAGCAATGTGTAGAAACTTAATATTTTCCTCAACAAAGAATACATGAGACGGTAAAAGAATGACTTGCCTCACGTCCTAACAGTGAGCTAAATGTTGCCAGCAAGTAGCGTCAAGAACAACTAGCGGTCCTGCTGATGTGTGGAATTGCATTAAAAACCATGTACGAAAGTATCATCGCGGTATCATTGTCCCAGAGTGTGGAGGGCCTATAAGTAGAGACCCTCGTTTGTGGTGAATAAAATGATTGGATTTTGCTATTAAAAGTCTGTAAATAAAATGAATGGAAAAATTATGATTTAGTTTTAAATATTTACCTTTAGTCACAAATTGACTGTATAGTAGCCAGATAACACACTTGTTTTACTTCTTTACCAATGGTGGAGGGAAATATTTTTTTCTGGGCTGGAAACTTAGATTTCTTATAGGAATATTAAGAAGAGAATTTTAAGAGTGCAGTTGGTACTATTTATTTTCTGGCGAATTCAGGCAAATAACAATATCATATGCTAGTAAGTAAAAATTGGTGTGGTTTGTATATTGTTAATTTATAATTAAAATCAACATAAATGACCATTATTTGGGTATAAAATGCCAAGTATTTAATTTCTGGAAAAGATTCAGTTTCATTTTATTTCATGTACTCTAAAATGCTACGATGAACTTTAAAAAAATACTTCAGTATTAATCTTAATGTACCAAGTTAACATATGTAAAAACACATTTCGCAGTATCTCTGTGTGCCTACATACAAGTAATGTTTGCACATGATTCTACCAAAGGTTGGGTTTAATTTGCAATCTCATTATTATAGGACAAAATTATAGTTCAATTGCAAAAACAAATTAATCCACAGTTCCAACAGGCAGAAATTAATTGATAATCATATAAAATATATTGAATTATTTGTATAAAACCATCACATTTTTAATCTTAAAGTTGAGGACATAGGAACGCGAGAAAAAGTCAAGATTTTTGCAGTTTTTATAGCTAAACATTTTTTTATTTTGCCAAAATATATATCAAAATATTGCTTCAGTTCAAATTTTTATTTTTATTCATGTTGTAATATCAACAGTTTTTGAATATCTATCATGAGCATAGCGGAATTAGAACTTTTTAAATGAACAAATCAATGATCAAATTCCAGGACACCCTTGACAGATATTCAAGAACTGTTGGTCACCATGTGAAGAAAAATAAACTATGTTTCCAATTAAGCAATATTTGATTTATTTTAACCAAAAAAATGTTTTACTACAAATACAAAAAAAATATTGGCCTTTTCTCGCAACCTCTACATCCCCACCTTAAGTAAAGTAGCTTAAAAATCTAAGCATTTATATATTTTCATTTCTGAACAATAATTAAGATTTTTTTGCTCCCTATAAAAAACTTACTTATCCAATTTAGTTGTCTAACTTTTGAAATAATGGACGGATTTTGATCAAACTTAAAGTTCATTTGGGCCCTTGCAGGAAAATTTAAGGTTTTTGTTATATTTAATCGTATTACTCTGGAAATAGGGATGCCCAAACATGCTTTATAAAGATCTCAGTTATGTTTGGTGTTCATAAAGCTAAAAAGCACTTAGCTATATCTTTTAAAGCTGATATGATGCTACATGCGGGTTGGAAGGACAATATAACAAAATGATAATTTTATTTTTGTAGTTGATTTAAACAAATGTTGACAAATTTAAACAAGTTTGATGCAGCCACAGTAAATTCTCTTGATATAATAAATAGTATGATAGTTTTTTTATGTCATAATTTTAATGTCAAAACTTTTAAAAGCTAATCACTTAAATTATGAAATTAGAAATCCTATCTAAAGTGATAAGCTGATTGTTTTAATTATTTACACAGTAAAATGGGGGTGGGGTGTAGTTTCCACTCATTACTTAAACTGCTTATTTTAATAAATAAGTTAGCTAATTTTAGCCACAAACTCATCCAAATTAACTAATCACTATTGTGTAATAACAAATTTGTCTCAAATCATTATTTCATATTGGAATTAAATGGGTACTTCAAAGTATAATAATTGAGAAATCTTAACTGGACCAAAATCCTGTGATTAAGTTTATATTCTTCAAAAATCCTATCACACAATATTATAAAATACAAAACCATATTTCAATATCAATTCGACGACCATCACACAATTGCACAAAAATTACAAAATGATTGTACACTACATTCTGACTTTATATATACCTATATAGTGAGTGTATAATAATATACACATATATTTTTAACACATCTTGCTGGTAAATGTTATCACAGACATATCTAAAACACACTTTTACAGGTTTTTGCTGAATCTAAAACTTACACATATCAAGAAGACTGGTCCATTTGATAGGTTAACAACATGCATTTAAAAATTGTGAATAACCATTAATCACAAACCAAACTGTATTTAAAAAAATTATATGACAGAAAAATTAAAAAAATTCTTAACCAATTTTTTCCATAATCTCAATGTGGAAAAGCTATATTTTCTCTAATAAAGTAAAATAAATGATAGGAGTTGTTACGGGTGGGTATAGGGGCACTTATTATAGTTTATTGTTATAGTAAAGCATACACTATTCTTTGTAAACATATAACTCTTAAAGATAAACCCCTTTCAATTTTGAGATGTACAATTTTATGTACTGATGAAGTTACATGAGAGTATGAATGGGACAGACATGGTTTTCAAAATGCATGGATCTGAAGTCACACTTTACAAGGTTGTCAACGCTTGGTAAAAATATAGTGCAAGCATACAAAATCAGTCCATATGTTCATGTGATATTGTTTTGATATATTTGATTTATTCATATCATGGGTGTTTTTCTCTTAGCTATACATTTGCGTAATTGTTTTAAGCAAATTTTTGATTTCCATAATTTCACACTGTGCAAAGAGAAACTGCATTAAGTTAAAATTCCCAATCAAAATATTTAAACACTGAATGTAAATATACTTAAAAATATGAACAATTTATAACTTTATTTTTTAAAGTCAGAAATTAATAATTCTATGTTTCATTTTACCCCCCCACAGTTGATTATATTTTTAAAAATTAGTAAAAAATACCTAAATAACTGAATCGGTCTGGACATTAACTTCGTGAACAAGTTGACTAAATGTGTCAAATGGTTCAAGTGGCAGTCCATCTTCTACAGATAGTGTTGACGCCTCTTCCAATAACAAGTTGATGTTCCTTCGTGCAGAGAAACCTACCATCGCTCCAAAGTCTCCCTGGCGAGAATTGAGAGCATTCAGTGTGATCTGGTTGATAGAAGCGGTCTCGTTCTCTGCCAGGTCGTCATTATTATCAAAAGTGGAGTGCCCCAACATGGGTGTTGATGGGTAGGAGAGTGATATCAGTTTAGTACTGTTATCCTCCATAGCTGTGTTGAAATGATCTCCCAGGACAGTACTTTTATATGGCAGAGGTGTGTTGGGGTAAGACCGTGAAGGCTGGAGAAGTCTTGGCTGACATTGTGTCTGAATGTCCATCCCACTTTCATCAATGCTCATTGCGATGTTAGCTTGCTCTTGATTGCTTTGCTCTTGCTGCGCAGTGTCCAGAATGTTCAAGAACTGCTTCAAGCTTTCTGGATTGAGGCCCTCGGTCTCTCCAGTCTCGCCATCGAGAAGATTTGAAGCTGCCACAGAGTTGTCGTCTATGCTTACAAAGTCCATGAACTCGCTAGGCACGGGTGTGGGCGCCACAGAACTCGTGGCAGAAGAACTGAATGTGTTGAAGTTGAAAGCTTGTTGCTGCCCCATGTACAAAGGAGAGGGTTGAGTGGATTGTGGTGAAATCATTGCACTTGCTGACATCATCCTGTGCAAAGGTACAGACTGTGACCGATACTGCGAAGAGTTTGGAAGGGCATTCCATAAAGCCTCCAAGTTTTTCTGGTCGGAGGAACCATCCTGAAATATTTGGCTGACTTCTTGAGATAGAGAATCCACACCGAATAAAGAGGCATTGTTTATGGTGTTTGAAACATGATCAGGGTCATCTTGGGGCAAAACAGATTGGTCGGGGAGAGTATCACTTGGTATTCCGACTGACATTTCTTGTTCATTGTTGTTGCTATTCATGAGAGTTGATTGATGATAATGTAGCATAGGTGAGTGTGGAGCAGATGTTGAGACCGGTGACACAGGAGGAAACCTTCCCAAAGATGTGTCCATAAAACTTTGCCTCAAGCTGGCTACTGAGGGGAGCTGCACATTAACTTCTGAAGATAAGTTGCCAGGGGCAACGAATATTCTTTCATTAGATTGGTCAGAAAGATGTGATTTTAGCAAAGAGGCGTTGGGCGACATAGCACGTGGCCGAGGGACCTGATACTGTGAAGATATGTTATGACTGTTGACAGAATTTGATCGTACAATTTTGGCTGCGGTCGAACGCCTTGATCTATTTGTGTTGGTCCCTCCCTGAACACTGCTGCCACTTGATATAATGTAAGAACTGGACAGAGGGAGATTGGCTTGACTAAAGTTGTGCCTGGAGCGAGGTACTGGTGTATTGCGTGGAGAGACAAATGGACTAGCATTAGCACTTGAAGGTTTAGAGTTTGATGAAACTCTGTGAACCCCCACTGGCGAGTATGGACCAGGAGAGATAGGGGTGAAGCTGGATGTGTTGGGATTTGGTGGAACTGTGCAGGAGTTTGAGCCATCTTGATAATGCTCTACAATGGGAGTTTCAAAACTGACTCGGCGTTTGTTTGCAAGGCTACTGCCATGATTACCAGTCAGAAGTGATTGCAAGTGAAGACTTGGTTTACGATTATGTTGCTGGCTACGTCGAGATAACAGGGACAAACTAGCAGAAGCTGCCAAAGGAAGTTGACTCGTATTCATTCCTGATGCAAGGTTGTAAACATCTTTGTGTCCTTCCATCAATAAAGAAGAATTTGAAGAGGCAGGGATCTGAGACGGCGTGGTAGTTGTACTTCTTTCTACATCTACATGTCTGTACAGGTTTTTGCTCTGTGAAGGGACGGGTTTTAAATTACGCTCTAAAAGAAGACGCAACTGTGATAGTTCATCAGATTTAACAGTGAAAGATGTGCCTTTAGATATATCTTCTGAATTTGACAAAGTTTTTTTCACAGCTTCATAAACTTCTTCATTACAGGGAGAGTTGTGGTGTTGAAAATACCTCATCAACTCCTCTTCTGGTTCTTGGGAATTGTTTCCTCCGTGGAAGTAATCGTTTAAAGCATCTTTTTCCAGACATCCGATGCTTACGTCATTTGTACCATTCTTCACAGCCTCATTTGAATTTGCAGTGTTTCCAGTAACCTCACTAGAATGTTCTGTATTCATTTCAGTCAAGTTTGTATTTGTACTGACAATATTTTCTACACTATCTTCTTTATCACAGTTCGCATTTGTATCTTTTGCTAGCAAATTGACTGGTTTCCTTGCAACAACCCTATCACTATTTGGTTTTGTTTTCCCTTTTGTTATCTCATCTTGAGGCTTTGGCTGGATGAGTTTGTACTTTTTCTGGGAAGATTTCTGTGAAGGCGATTGTTGCAATATTGTAGTAGCAGTTACAGGTGGGAGGATTATTAAATTTGTTAAAGGTTTGTTTGAGTTCGAAAGCCTCGGTATTGGTAGTTTATTTGCCGTGTTGGGTGTTGAAACATTTAAAACATCAATTGGCGTGTTCTTTACCTGTGGTGCCTTAACTGATACAGGTGAAGGTTTGCCATCATTGATCGGGGACATTTTTTTAGGGGGTGACAGCGAGGATGCATTTGTGCTTCGCTCCTGCACTGGTATAAATGTTCCTGAACTTATTTTGTTAGTTAAGCTATCAAATTTGTCTGAGACTGGTTTTGACATATTTATAGTACTACCCAAATTATTGTGAATTGAAGAATCTGTAGGGAAATTTCTGGACAGTGTGGCACTTACAGATTTCCTCCGTGTACTAACAATTTTTCCTTTATGCAAAATGTCTTCACTAGAACTAAGTTGAGTCTTTAAAACACTGTCAGTTGGACTTGATTTACCTTCCACCTCCTGCTCCAACTCGGATGTGTCAATAACCAGTTCACCACTGCTATCGAATGAAGTTGTATTAATATCGACAAACTCATCTAACAGACTTGTTTTACTACACAACTTACCAGAACTATTTTTACTATAGTATGAATCACCAGACGAAGAACTATTACAATACACCAAGTCGCTACTGCAAGTGTTGTTAGAAACTAGTTTGTTTAATTCTTCACTATGTACAATGTTTGTTCCTGAACTAGAATGAAGTGACTTTTCATTCTCATTTGTAATGGTACTTGGTTTCCTTTTATCACAGATAGTGTCATTTTTTACTTTTTTTGCAATAGTGGTAAAAGAACGATGTTCTGATGTCGGAATAACCGTCAAACTAATTTGTTTTGAGGTAAGGGATTTCTTTACTTTGTTACTTACACCATTGCTGAGTTTGGCTCTTTTACATTTTATCTTCTCTGGCGGAGTGTTGTTACAAAGAGGCGCTATTTGTTGTTCCTGTTGAATAAACAAAAAATGTACATTGCAATTAGCTGTGACCTACCAATTTAATATATATCATCATCATCATGAACAGCTTCCAGCCACTGGCTGGGTCTGTTTGGAACAATCCTCTACACCACCTCCATTCCTCTCGCCATCTCTCTCTCTCTCTCTCTCTCTCTCTCTCTCCTCCACACTCCTCCTTACTCCCGTCAACCATCTGTCCCTTGGTCTTCTTCTCGGCCTCCTACCCTCCAAGATTAGGTGTAGTGAGGATGGTTTCTCTCTCTCCCTCCACACAAATGTGGGTACATTTCCTCTAAACTCAATCTTCCTAATCCCTAACCCATTAGTGTAATTAGTACATAAGTGTATAACCCAAACGGGTAGCAAGACTTTGTGCTAATATATATGTATATATAAAAATATAATTAAATAATAGATTGTTCTTAAATCAAACTTAGATTGAAATACAAAAGGGTTTTTTCGAGTTTGAATGACGCTACTCTTCTCAATAATGTTTTTGATTCAAATTATATCAAATTCAGCTACTAAAAAACTAAGTTAATATCAGGTGGGCTATTGATTATAAATAGTATATCATCATAAAGGAAGAGTTTGAGAGGTTAATTTTACCTGTAACCTTCTCTTCTGTTCTCTGATCACAACCCTCTCTTGCAACTTTCGCTGCAGCTGCAACTGGGTCTCCCTGTGTTTGTTAGTTTGTACAGGTGGTTGCACTGGTGGAGTGAGAGGCACAGTTGGACATCCTGGAAAGAAAAAAAAAAGCCACATCACACAAAAAACTCGGAGTGTCACAATGGCATCAATAAAATTATTAGATATAATAATTATATTATTACTCTGTTTAATTTCTGATGTAAAAACAAATGTACAATAATGCATAAGTATTAATGGAAGCTTTTGATAAATTTTTTGATGGACTTTATCAATAAATAAATGAATGTCTACAATAGCAATTTTTAGTGACTTTCAATCAATGTTTGTGGTCGAAAATGGGCTTCTTATACAAATAGGGGTTGGTTAGTTTTATAACATGTTTGTGAGTCTTCACTTTCTTTG
The DNA here is from genome assembly GCA_902141375.1 of Timema poppense. Lineage (NCBI taxonomy): Eukaryota > Metazoa > Arthropoda > Insecta > Phasmatodea > Timematidae > Timema > Timema poppense. The sequence goes on from CABFOV010000866.1 coordinate 103,039, forward strand.
ATCTTAGGCTCTAAAGGGCAATGATTCAACTTAAGGGTCGACAACCAGTCTATCTACTAACTTAACTACATAATAACTATAGGCCACGCTTCGAGCCTTCTAAACCTGCAAATATATCAAGTTTTTGCTTACATCCATAGCTGTTTCCAGCCTGTGATCTGGCTCAGTTTTTTATTCAAGCCATATATTTTCCACTATCGGTTTTCTAGGCCTACCTTCACTTCATATGTCTTATAATTTAACTTAAAGACTAGAACAGGCACAATATCCAGACCCCAGCTATTAATTCATCATGTTAAAAGGGTAAACCCACATTTCATCGATGATAAATTTCTCAGCCATGTCAGGAATTGAACCCGAGACCCTCAACTCTGTAGAAAAACATGCTACCAACTGAGCTAAGGTGTCAGATAAATAATACATACAATATTTTAAAATTAAATTTGGTTGTGATCAATAGAACCTTGAGTGGTTATAATCGGTAATGCTAAAAGAAAATTGAATTGTTTAGTATGAAAATTAATATTTTATTTATTCTTTAGGGGGGGGGGATATAAGTATTTGAAGATAAAAGTAAAGTGTAGAAACTATGACTGATAGCAGGACAGGTTTATAAGTTGATCAGGGTCCAAAAAGGTTGCCCATCCTTGTTTTAATCCAAATGCTATTGAGGTGCAAGGAGGCAAATGAAAGAACTCCCTAATGATCACCAATGGCAACATGTGGTTCATGGCTTATTTCAAACCTATCAGCACTCGATGTTAGCATACCTTTCTCTCCACTCTTCTTAAAGTCCATTGCGAAAGCGAGATTAAAAGCAGGCCCTGAGAAGCTGTCCACACACGTATGCTGCACCAAGTAGCACGCCAAATCTTGTAGGCTGTCAAACTTTACACTCAGTAATTTCTCTGCCCATTCGCGGATTAGGTATGACACAGATTTGTTCATCTCTTCAGTTGAGCAATGATCGGTCAGTGGCTGATAGAAACATAGTATGAGCAATTAGGATTAAATTATCCTTCTGAGCGAATTGTAGACCCTGTCCTCTATATCTATAGATTAAATATAGCAAAATAACTGCTCAAACATTATTTACAAATAGCTACTAGTGTTTTTTAATGTGTCTTAGTAACTATTTTGGTTAGACACATGCATTAATCATACTAATGGTATAGGCATAAAGAAGGTATAGTTTTAGAGGAAAATGGTCTGACAGCGAGCCACCCTATATGCATGTGGGTTTCACTACCTACAAGTGCAGCTTAAAATCGTATCCAACCACACCTTCGAGTCCTCCCCTAAGTCAGGCAGCAATGGCACATCGAGTCCAAGCTTCTTACGCAACCCAGAGTAGCAGTACCTCGAGTTTCCTCTGGTACCTAACCTCCTGGGACGCACCCGAGAAAACACCTGCTTCATCACCTTACCAAAGTCGGCTGTGGACAATGGCTTCATTGCATTACTGTTGCAATATGCACTGAAACAGATACAGCCATAGTTGGAGAAGAGTATCATCAACATTTCAACACATAAGGTGTATAAAATATTGATAAAAATGGTTAGCAATTTTAAACTCAACTATAAAGTAAATAAATTGCACAGGCTTTATCTTGCCTTTTTCTCTCATTCACAATCTTGAATTGTACTTGGATGCTTGAGTTAGTTAACCACCAAAATATGTTTGTAAAAAACTGATTGTGTTAGCCAATCCTCTGAAATCAAGCGTTCGAACGGCCGAGGTCCACCTTTCTCCGGAGGTGCCTATATAGCTTGCCGTTTGCTGAGCCAAAAGCTCTTTAGCTGTGGTGAACAACCCAATGCCATAGTTGGCATAACACCTGGCACCCATGGTGGGAAACAGTCATCCCATCTTGAAGCTTCCTTAACCCACCACAATCGTTTCCTCGGTTGTTCAAGCTGCCAAACTCTGTCAGTCGATGACCCAAAACTCGATGGGCAACTCTGTAAGACATTGACATCCTGGTTCCAGGGCTGGTAGGAATAATTGGCCCCTCAACGTGTAATGGCTGGTATTACAAAATGTCAGAAACTCAGCTTTAGGGATTGCTAAGGTTTCCAGAGGCATTAACCTAAATTAACCAGCGATAACCTCGTGGAAGTGTCCTAACCAAAGCCGGGTATGCATGCTCTTGAAAGTGTATATTCAACAAAAGAGCTAATAAATCTTATTTAGTAACAATAAAAACATAAAGATAGAAATTAACATGGCTATGGATATAGCAATACCTGGATACATCTGTCAATTAAACTAGATATAGTTGAAAAAGATAACTGTTTATGGGAAACAAAACTGGGAACTTTGACTTGGTGCACCAATGCCCTACCAATGAGCTACCCAGGAATTGCATCTTTCTCAGGGTCATTCTGCTTTTAAGCTATGAGTGACAAATAACCCTACACATGAGATAATTCTTGGAGAGCTCATTGGTACACTAAGTCAAAGGTTCCAATTCATGTGTCCAGGTGTCATTTTTCGGCTGTATATTTAATTTAATTGATATTAAAACATGGCCATTATGTAGTGTTTTATTTTGTGTCATAGTTGTCTTACATGTACTCATCGTAAACGTCCTGTTTGGGAAGTGAAACATCTTGATCCTCTTCTAGGTGAGTCTTGATCCATCTTATTGTCTGGTGGATCTCAAAACGACTGCCAAGTGGATTTAGTGGTCTATACAAAAGCATTAAAAAAGGGCTTTAGGAGTATTTATTTTGAGTGTTTTATTTGGCCTTCTCTATCTAAATATCAGAACTATGGCTAAGATTCCAATTCAATTATTATTAGGGATACTTAATGTATACTTTCTGAACCAAATGATTATAGCAGCATATACTTACAGCAAAGGCTTACAAATTAACAACTCTAAGAGACGCAACACCCACCACCAATGATGAACTAACGTATTAAATAAATAAGTCGACATTGGTTGTCTTGGGGTAAAGTGCTCGCCTCAGGACCCGATGTTTGTGGGTTCAAACCCAGCCAGGGTCGACAGATTTTTCATAAGCGATGAAAATATGTAGCAGTTTTGTTTGGAGGGAAAGTAAAGCCATCACTCTCGTGTATATTACGGCATGTTAAAGAACCCTGAAAGTTATGATAAAATACCTTTCCAGGCAAAAAATTGGTAGGCTCTTTCACTCTTGCTCATAGAAAATGCTCATGTGCTGATATAGTCAGTCAATTCAGAAAGTGCATGTTAAACAATAGTAATAAAAAAATACAACTATATTTCCTACATGAAAATTCAGTACCAGAGATTTATTAATACTTTTAAATTTTCTTCCTGAAAAATAAAAAATAATTTAAACTTGTAAAATGGCAGAATTAAACTATGGTACCTAGGTGTAAAGAAAGGAGAGGGATTCAAGATAGGGTAAGTATTGATTGGTCATTAATACATTATTATGTTCATATAAATCAATCCTATCATAATTCTTCATAATTGTATCTGCCATAAAATGAAGAAGAGTAAACGTGAATCAATATTTCACATAGTGTAAACTGAAAATCTAAGATTGGGCGCACACCAAAAAAGCACAGCAAAAAAAAGCAAAAGCGTTTTTGCCTTAAAGCAAAAGCGTTTTTGCCTTAAAGCAAAACTCTTTGCTTCTGAGAAAAACTTTCTACTTCAAACCACTTTGAATTGGCTAAAAACATGTGTTTTACTAGAACAAAGCATTGGAGCGAAGGGATAGTGTAGTTCCCACACTTCAAAGCGGTACGATGCTTGACGAGGACGTTGCTGTGGTTATGTAGCAGTGATTGATGTACTCTGAACAACGTCCTGAGAGAAGTTGTTGGGTGCACCCGATAAACACAAAGAGGATGGCAGAGAACAATATAAAGTTGTTTGTGAATGAAATGTGAAGTGATGAAAAATAATTGAAAAGCTTTACCTGTTCCAGTCAATCAGCGATACAGGCTGTACATGTACTGTGAATTAGATTGTACACTGTAGGGAAGGCTGGCGCATGCCCTCGAAACACCGCCCCATGTTTAGGTCCGAAGCATGACTATGTGAGCTTTGTTATGCTTTATGGTGATTTTGCTTTTTGAATGATTATAATAATAATAATAATTATTATTATTATTATAATAATAATTATTATTATTATTAACACCGCGTCTTACTACCCGTTCGGGTTATACGCTCTTACGCTAATGTGTAATGGTAGGGTGATTGTGAGATGAAATGAAGGACCTACAGTTTAACGTGGAATCCGAACCACGGTGGAGGCCTGGCATTCCCCACATTCACAAGATGTCTTGTCAGAGGTGAAGGAAGGGTTTGGTAATCAGATAAATCTATGCCGGGACCGAGGACTGAACCCCGGCCGCCAGCATAGAAGTCTGACACCTTACCCCTAGACCGCCAGGTCACCTTTTGAATGATGCAGAAACAATTTGCTTTAAATCACTTTTGATTTTTGACTAACTGGTGTGCGGCAGTTTCATTTGAATACATTGAAATAATGGTTTAGAGGCATAATAAAGTATAAACACTTTTGCTTTGTTTTGCTGTGCTTTTTTTTGGTGTGTGTCCAGCCTTAGACACATTCTTTTAATGCTTTTTAAAACTATATAGTAAATATTTACTCCATCTAAAATGAAACTATATGGGTACATTTTAAAAAACATTGCTAAACGAAAAACTTAGAAAAGGCTAGATCTTCATTAATTGCAAGCTTTAAATAGTGTATAGGCCTTCTGGGTTATCCATAAACTAAGTAATGCCAATTTTGGTTTTTCGGTCACCCCATTACCTGCACAGTGGAAAAAGGCATCAAGACTCATCTATTCTAGTTTCTGGTGATGGGGAGGTCAGGGCTCGAATTTCAGCTGAGAATTTCGGTTGGATGTATATGGGTTCTTTTACTTTGTTTTTTAAAATGGTTTCTCACTTTTTCTCTATGCTAATGTGGGTACATTTCCTTTAAAATGCATACAAACTTGTCGACGACAAACTGTGAAAAATTATTATTCATATGAGGACAAAGATATAAACAATATTTAAAATATTGTGTGGGTCAAGTGGTCGACATAGGACCATGTGATGGACAGTCAACTGTTCGACAAAATGTAGTGAGAGTCCTAATTGTTTTAGTAGGTACTTGAATAAAATTACATTTTCTATTGATATAAAGAATGAACAGTACTATTTTCAGGATGATGGATGTTTTCTAAGATAAGGAAGATGCAGTTGTAATGCTGATAAGGTTTATATTGTGTTATTTAAACAATGTTTTTTTTTGTAAACAGACTAACACACTCCTGTTATCTTTTTACTCTTAACACATACTTTTATTTTCGTACCTACATCTTTCAGTAAATGAGTTTTTTATAAGTATTTTTTTATTTAGTATATTATTCATACACATACACAAACACACACCCATATTTTTGCCTATACATACACACAACGCTTGCATCAATATGAATAAATTGTCTATGACCTGGAACATATCAACTATATCACCAGAAGTGAATTCAAATTATAGGCCCACAAGGCATGGGCCTAGGGGTGGCACATTTGGTATAACACTATCTTTATTATAATATTTTGTTTTTAATAACTATGTTTGAAAATTATTAACAAACATTATTGAAATAGTTCAAGTTAAAGTCAAATTTACAATATTTATCTTTAAATAATAGTGCTTTGCAATCTCTTTGTAACAAACGTCAACCCTCCCCTCCCCCCCAACACCACTTTCTTCCGAAAATTCCTAAACCCATTGACAGAAAAATTATTATTTTTGGGGGGGGGGGAGGGGGGGCGAGGGGCTCATATTATAACTGTGCCTAAGAGTGCAAAATTTTTAAATCCACCACAAAGTTACAATATATAGCATTTCAAACGGCTCTAACATAAAACTATTGATTTTCAAGCTTCATGCCCCAATGAGACCTTTGATCAGTTATCAAATAACTGCAACATATTTAAATTTCAGTCAATTTAACCTAGGGCCATTTCACATAAGTTTTATTCGAGGTTCTTTCTAAAAACTACAGGTTGAAATTTGATTACTAATTATTATTTTTTATCTATTCCTTAATTATTGTAAATTGATTAAAAATTATAAAATTTATTTCACAAGAAGTTTAAAGGCCTAAAATTGTTTGCATAAAAGTTAATGCTTACTTCTGAAGTATGCATATATATATAAAAAGGGAGATCAAGTTTAACTACAACATTAATTTAGGTCTTTGCTTCCTTGATATGAATATTTCCTTCCTTCAAAGTGAAAACTTTTAAGTTGTTCAAATAGTTGGTACATTTCTCATGTCTTCTTATTTATAAAAATCAATGCCTCCAACCACCTGATGGACTCTTAAAACAGAAGAGGTACTTGTAGGATTATGCTCTCTTCAAGTAGTTTACTCCACTTACAAGCAAACTGAATTTTTTAATTTGTAAAGCCCATACCATTTCAACAATTTAACACAAAATCAGTCATTATAATGTTTCATTCTAAATCCACATTTAGAATTAATCATTTAAGGCCCTTGGCCCTGTTGAGTGGAAGTCTAAAACCTATTTTGTAGGATATTGGGCGGGAGGGTGAAACGTGTGGCTCGGTTTCACAATCGACCAAAGTATCCTTCTGTGCCAACAAGAACAGATGGATCATGCAAAACACTAGCTACCAGACAGGTCTTGCGGAAAAATCACACGTATGGAAATATAAGTTTTCTCGAGAATGAGTGAATTTTTTTTATGTTGATATTTTCAACACCCCTTTTAAAATAATGTATCAATGTTTGTTTCTTGTTACCTTTTCTTATTTTTTGTTGTGTAGCCGGGTGTTTTCTATTGAAAAATGTCAATTTTATCGATATTTGACCACTGTTAAAGTTATAGAGGTGGTGTTTATATAAAAAGTATAACTTAATCAACATGCTTCTAACCTGCCTCGGTGGCGTAGTTGGCTAACGCACTTATCGTGTTGAGCTCGACTGCTGAGGACGGGGAGATCGAGGCTCAAATTTCGGTCAGGTGAACTAGGGGCGGTTTTTCCTAAATGGTTTTCCACTCTCCCTCCACGCAAATGCGGGTTCACTTCCTCTAATTCAACCTTCCCAATTCCTAATCCATTAGCGTAATTAGTACTTGAAGCGTATAACCCGAACGGGTAGTAAAACACGGTGCTAAATATATATTATAAACATGCTTCTATCCTTGAACAAACTGTTTTCGAAAAGAAAATCGCAAAACAATAAAAAAATCTTGAAGATAACCGTTTGTTCCCATGGCTCTGCATTTCCACACCAAATGAAAAGGGCCAATTACCTTAACTAAATATTTGAAGGAATAAATAATGTTGATTTTGTAGAAAAAAATGTTTAAAATAAGAAAGTATTACTTAATAGCTAGGCCTAATTAATTGAAGCACATTAGGCTAAACCATTAATTAAAATTAATTCATTCTCCAATTTTTTTCACTAATATAAAAATTATTTGTTTTCCAACTTAAGAAAATAAATTCTTATAAGAGTGTTAGGCCCATACAATTATTTACAAAAAATAATCACTACCAAAAGCTGATGGAATAGAATGGAAATAAATATTTTCCCTACTTGTGTTGAACAAAGTGAAACTTAGTTCCATAACAGATATTCTCAAAGCAGCGTCTGTGAGATTGTCCAGTGGATCCATGACATATTTTTCTTAGAGCTTATAAAACTTTATATAAAAGTGTAAATCAATGGTATAGGCTATACTAGACGCTATGGAGATAGATATCTTCCCATATTAAAGTTCAAGGAGGAAGTGATCCAAAAAGTGGGAGGTTGGCCATGCTCCTTGTGCCCATATCTTTTTGTGAGGAGAATTTGGGCACTCACTTTTATTTTAGTTTTTTTTGGCAGTCAGTACAAATTACTTTAAGAAAAAGCAGTGAAACATCTTATGCCTTTTCCAACAACTTATTTGTGAACAAGCCTTTATAAATGTATATCTATACACACACACACACACACACACACACATATATATATATATTATTATATATTATTTCATATATATATATATATATATTCTTTTAATTTATATTGTAATTCTTTTTACATTTATTAAAAAATATATTACAAATAAGAATGTACAAATATAGGTCTTACATTTATTTTATTTTCATTAATATTGTAGATATTTCTTTAATTAAAATAATTATTTTAACTAAAAACAAAATTATGACTAATTTACCCATATGATATATAATAAATTTATAATTATGGTGTTTTTTTTATCCTAGTTTAACCCACATCTAGGGGTCCAGGAATCTAAGACTAAGAATTTTGAGAACCATTGTTCTAGAAGATAAAAACTAGTTTTGTAATCATAGCCTGTCTATATATATTATTCAATTGTTGATTTAATTTATATACTTAATAGGTACTAAACATTGAATACCTACATTAGTTCTCAAACCGGACACTGGCTCTAAAGAATATTGGTGAAAAATTTACATTTCATTTTTATAATCAGTGTCTAAAATTTCAAAATTCTGCGGTAAAGTAGTTTCACAATGCTAACATGCATCTAAACAATTTATGTTATTTAAAAAATAATAGTGAAAGCTTTGCAAGGATACTCACTGCCTCAAGGGGTCAAAATTTGAAGGTTTACCAGTGGGTAGCGTTAGATACAAGAACAATTTTTCAGAAGTTGACAATGCGTTCACCTGTTCCAAGATGTTAGTCACAGTTTGCTTTGACTCCTTACTATAAAGAAACAAATACAAAATAAAATTTCAAACAAAACACCGGTAGGCCTAGTTCATAAATAAACACACATTTGATGGGAGTGCAGGGATTCTAATAGTTTGTTTGCTCTTAAAATTTAAAATAGTATTTTTATGATAGTTTGACTGTAATATTTAATCAAAAGCTACAGGTCCCACTTCAACTGTTGGATGGTCTAAGGCGTCACTCTTGCAATATAATGGGATGGCGATGAAAGGGACATCAGGGGTAAAATCTCAATTGGGTACATACCGAGGGTAGTTTTTCCTTAATGGTTTTCCACTCTTACTCCACATATATGCAGGTATACTTCCTAAATTTCAATCTTCTTAACATCTAACGTTTTTTAATTAGTATATATGAGTTTAATCCAAACAGGTAGTAAGCCATGATGACAAAAAAAAATATACAAGGGGGCTACACCTAGTGGATTCTTGAGAAATAAGAATGTCTATATCGAATGATAATAGTTTTTTAGTTGGTACACACTATGGTAGTGATAAATGAACAATTTTAATACAATAATAAATATTATAAAAGATAACATCCGATTCAGATCATCACAGTTCAAATTAGTGTGTCAGACTAATTAGACTCGTTTGTATAAAATAAAATCCGGTTCCTAAAATAACACATAATTCTCTATATCAAAGCAGTAAAGACGAAACAAGTGTTATTTATAAAAGGAGAAACATCTACTAATTATCACAAATAATAGGTATTCGTATTTATTTGCAAGTGACTGTACCTAATGGCATCTTCAACAATCTGTTTAATCTTGCTAGTTCTACTGTCAAGGCCGTTGGTGTTGGACTTTTCCGAAAGGCAGTTTGAATTTTCCAATTCTTTATTGGTATTTCCATTACACTGGTTAACAATGTTATCGTTGTCAGGTGGTATTTCATTCGTTTCCTCACTTGAAACATCTTTGCGGTGTACAAAATCTAAATAAGAAGTGTTGCAGTTGACAAATTGAAACTCAAATTCCTTCTTCCCAGCTAAACTTTTACTGAACGATTTGTTTTCTCTCGAAGCACTGTATCTTCCTGGAATCTTTTCTTGTAGTTTTGGCCCATCCATTCTTCTGAGTTGGACATGCGATGAAAAATTAATCCAACTCTACAACAATCTAAACCGACCATTTTGTCATACCGATCAGCTGGGCAACTTGTTAGTATTTGAGCACAAAGAATATAAATTAAGATAAAAGATACTTCACAAACGTTATTATACATTTAAATTTAACACCAGTATGTTAATACTTATTTAATAGTTTATTGAACCTTTAGACTTAAATCAGTTATTTTTATAATATATACATATTTTATTTGAAAATCATAGTTTATGACAATGATTAATCAATAAAAAAGCAAATTTATAAAAGTGTGCTATCTTTAAACTTGAATATACATTGACAATCCTGTTTACAGTATTCGTTCAAACTCGGTAGCCTTCGTTTTTATTTATGAATACTAGTACTAAAAGTGACACCTAGATGGTGTAAATCATGAAGACATTTGAATATTTAGTTTGGAAAAAAGTTGATAAATTTGAAAAATTGAAAAGACATGTTAAATCGATTAAACATATTAAAATTTATATATTTAGTTTCAAATGTAAAAAAAATGTTTTCCTAATCTTAAATTAATCAGTTTTCATGTAATAATCACAAGTCCTCGGTAGTATAGTGGTGAGTATCCCCGCCTGTCACGCGGGAGACCGGGGTTCGATTCCCCGCCGGGGAGGCTTTTTTTTTTCTTTCTATTGCTTGATATTATTTTAAGTTCTATTTTATTTTCAAATTTAGCTGTTCTTAAAAAAAAGGTTCGATTTTCATAGAAAGGACCTGTGATACCCAGAAAAATCACTATATCTATTTTCACGTGTTCATACTTCAAGTCACGTGATATGGATGCATCCCTCACTTTTGATAGATATTATCAATACCCACAAAATAATACTAATAATAATATGGCAAAATGTTATTTATGACTTCTGTAATAAAATTTGTTTGTATTTTCTAAAAAACTCTTCCCATGAAAATTGGACTATACTAACATTTTTTGTGGGCATAGCACTAAAATAATCCTCATTTGCTACAACAAAAGCATTTATTGTATCATTATTTTATAAATGACGGTGTCTATTTTACAAAAGAGATAAAACAATGATTTCAACTAAGCAAATTTGTCTTTCATATGATTCGTTTATTTTTTTCATTGCTATGTTAGTTGATAAATATAACGATAAGATAACCTAATATTAGGAGCCGTCCTTATTACGTAAAGCATTATTTTCACGATCCGCCCACATAAGATATTGTAGAATTTTTAAAAACCCACCCCTAGCCCCTTTGCCCCTACATTACGTAATTTTTTACGATTTGGTAAATTAGATTATTTTAAGACATGAGGATTGGTAGTAAAGCGAGTGATGTGAAATTTTGGAAGACTTTAATTGCAGTCAAATTAGTTGTATAACGTCATAAGTAACTTTATTGGTAAAAAAAACTTTAATTAAGATGGATTCTTACACTTCCACCCGTTATTACTTCAATTTTAAAATCGATGTATCATACAAAACAGATTTCTCTAAAGGCAAAACCTTTCACAGTTAAGTAAAGCAAATTGCATAATGTGAATGATCCGGGCGCTATCCAACGAAACGGCTAATTAATTAATATTTAACTCGGTACACCGACACTGTTTTTACAATTGTTTTTAATGTGCAATTTTATTTCCTAGTGAAAATGTTTGTTTCAAAGAATATAAGTAATGATTGTTTCATAGAATTTGTTTACTATTTTATTAATAATTTGATGAATAAATTCCAAGTACTTTTGAAATCTCCATATGATTGGTAATACTATATGTTACTAGCTGACCCGGCAAACGTAATTTTTAAGTAATTTCTAGTTATTAATAAAATAGGAATGATTAATAGTTAATATGAGAGTTACACTGAGATAGCAAAATAATAATTGTCAACGTTACTACTACACTTGATGCATAAACAATAATGATGGCCGACAACTGTGTAGGGAGTGAGAGAAGTCTTATTGTGTGAGAGAAACAGGAGACCGGCTTCGTTCTCATCCCTACTCCGTGCTGTTTACTGGGTCAGAAGTGACACCTGTAGACAACTGGCGGGGATAACTAATTAAATGACGATTGATCAGTTATCGACCGGGGATGAAAAATGATTAAATTACTAAAATGGCTATTAAAAAATAGGGGTTGGTGATAAAAGGGTAAAAATTTAGGGTTGTATGTATTTTTTAATGCGACATAATAAAAAAAATAAAGATATTAAAAAAATGTCTAAAAATTATAGAAAAATGTTAAGGGTGGACAACCCTTATCACTAAGGGGTATGAAAAATAGATGTTGGCCGATTCTCAGACCTACTCAATATGCTCACAAAATTTCATGAGAATCGGTCAAGCCGTTTCGGAGGAGTACGGGAACGAACATTGTGACACGAGAATTTTATATATAAGATATACTTTTACACCAATTATTTATATTCGGAACTATACAACTTACACTAAGCTAACGAAACAGGGTCAGGATGAGTTTTTTTTAGGTAATACACCAGCACTCAATGTAGAAAGAATAAAAAATAATATTTGTAAAAATACTAAACACAGTATATCCAGTAGGGATACAAAACACGTCGTCGTAAGTTTGAGTTTTTAATGAAAATGACTTAACTAACTCTGTAGGTGACTCAATTCTGGTTTTCATAACTGTATTTAAATTATAGTTTTTATTGATCCATTTTTCACAAAGTCTAGTTAAATAAACAGTGCGTAGTGATTCCTTGTGCAATACCTTTTCCGTCCGTTTTCGATTAGTTTGAAATAATCTTTAATACGTGACAAAAAAAAAATTACTAATATTTTTGGAACCAATAAGTCTAGTAAACTCTGTTGGGCTCATTGATGTAGTGTTAAATAAATTAGTTTGGGGGATATAGTGATAAAAAGATTTGTGGGTCCATGTGCCTCAATTTTCAGGGAAATTGGGAGTCTGGGGGAGTACTTAAAATATTTTCAATATTTAAAGGGGGTTTTCCGTTGTAAAACACGTGCGCCAAATTTAAAATAGCGCTAACCATATCAGAACTTACATCCTCCTTCACACCAAAGGGCGTAAATGAGAGCGAAATGTCAGTGGGGGAATAGTATTGCAGGTGAGGTGTTTGGGTACGTCGGTTAAATTTTGTATTTTGGTAGTTTTTGTAACAAATAAAAATCTTCTTCAGTAATCATGTTTAGTTTAGTTTTATAGTTTAATTTATAATTTTTATCTCAACAGTTTTTGAATGGCTGTCATGAACATATTTTTTTTAACACCACGTCTTACTACTCATTCGGACTATATGCGTATTTATTAATTACGCTAATGGTTTTAAGGATTGGGAAGATTATATTTATAGGAAGTGTACCCGCATTTGCGAAGATTAAGAGTGGAAAACCATTTTGAACTTGGTAAGAGTGAGACACTATCTCTGTTGTCGGGACTCATTTGATAACGTTTATTTTGTTAACGTCCTTGAGGTAAATTAAAATGAAATGTTTAAAAATTGGGATGTATTGATTGCGTTCGTTTCATTTAAATAGGTGAAACATTTTCCGGAAAGAATTAAATACAAATTATCTATCGGAAGTTTTCTAGCTTACTTCCCAAAAGTCAGCTTCCCCCCCTCCCTCTTTTTATTTGCTTACAAATGGACATTTGAAGCACCTTTTAGAAAATACAAACATATTTTTTGTGATCAACATTTATCATATTTTACAATATTATTAATATTATTTTATGTACGTGATAATAGTTATTAGAAGTGGTAGGTAGCTTCAGATCATATGATATGATGTATGAACGCGTTTGTAATTTTTTTTATATAATTGTCAGATAAGGTTATTCCTATACAAAGTGTGGACTACGTTAGTTAGTTGTATTGGACTGCCAGGAATTCCTAGATCCTCTGTTTCATGGTCTTGGATCGTGCACCAGCCGATGACGTCACTCATTGTTGGGCCGAGAACATCCAACTACAAACTCTGTCAGTTTCTCACTTGAGCTCCGTGTGTTATGTTCTTTGGCGGGTATGACATCTAGAAGGCAGTGATAGTGATGGTGGCCGAAACTATAGCCCACGACCAGATAAATAATTATTCACGAGTGATCAAATTAACTTTCGATTTTTGAATGAGAAAAAAAGTGTAGTTTGTTTGCGTGTCTTTCAGAAACTATAGGAGTGAATAAGGTAAGATAACTGTTTAAAGTACAAAATTACATCTTGACCGGCCTAAGACAGAGGACTAAAAAAAAGCTACGGCATTTTTCGGAATGTTAAACCTCAAAGAAAGTGTTTTGTTTTAAATTTAATATGTTGTGAATAATGTTCGAAAGTTAGACACATTTGTAAAGTTCACAATTCAAATAAGTTATTTAGTGTAGGTAGTATAATTGGTAAAAAAATAAAAGTGTTAGAGATTTAAATATTTTTTCAAGAAAAAAGCTATCACTTTAATTTAAGTGAGCTCTTTGACATTATATTAAATTAATTATTAGAACATTTATATAATTATTTGAAAATAACTAGGCCTACTGAGACAAAACTTTATAAGGAAATGCCGTATAAATAGCACACATCTCCTTTTTTCCAAAATAAAAGTGTATGTGCTATTTAACAGACATATTTAATTTAGTTAAAAAACATAAATTTATGTGGGCATACAATACCTATGGTGTAGATCCAGTGACTATCAAATGGGTTGCCATAGCACCCTGTGGTGTGTATACTAGATTTGCACCGAAAATCTAGAGAAAAATATTTCTTAAGTCCTAAAGTGCTGTAACTAAAAAAAAAAATTACCGTAGTTAATATTAATTTTTGATTAACTTTTTCTTTTTTTCTAAAATTAGCTCTCGAAACTCATATAATTAATTAGTGCAGAATTATGTTCAAATGCTCTAAAACTCCCTCTCACAAAGTTAAATTCCTAAAAATTTATCTCAAGAAGGGCGGGGAGGGGGGGCTTGCCATATCCTTGGGAGATAGGACTCCAAATCTATCCCCCATTTGGAAAACTAACATGGGCGCATTAAAACACATCCAACCTAATTAACCTAATTAACTTAGTTACCTAATGATTTAGAATAGTTGTAGGATGTTTAGGTCTGGAACGTGTTTTTGTAGTCTTTTTTTTTTAATAGCAAGACACTCTGTTGGCGAAAGTAAATCAACCATTGCTCCTAGGGGGCGCACCCAGAATTTTGAGCTGGGAAGGGGAGGCTTTTTACATAATAATTTTCATAATTGCAACATTATATATTTCAATTACTGTAATATTTGTAAATTTGGTTTGAAGTAGGGGAATAAGAAATATAGAGAATCAGCGACGCCACCTAAAAAGTAGGGGTCCGGGGTTTTCTCAATTAAGACAAATTTTTATTTCCAAGGGTGCAAATGGTAATATTTAAGCTAATTTGTACCAAAGTCGGATCCTCGACCTACCCTCTGTCACTGTGTACTCCACTGGTTAACAGGTCTATGTTCACATATTCTTCTTCACACCCAGGATTTGCAGTTGGTGGGGGTGGGGTATATACAATACAATAGTGTTTACATAATTGCTCTAAAATAATAATTTCAATTACTGTATCTACTTCAAAAATCTATGTACACAGAGTAAATACTTTAAGCATTTCTAGAAAATATTACAGTATCACAGGTCCAGTTTTTATTTAAATGCACATTAACAGTAGCCTAAAGTTAAAAATCAACAGAAGTATTCCTTTGAAAAGCCCTAGCTACTGCACAAAATTATTTGTTTTATATTAAATATAATTAAACAAAATATAATTGATTAACTGACGAACCATAGTGCTAATCATATTTTTGTAATGCACTTAATTTTCTGGGGGATGACCTTCAGCTGGGGGCTTCAACCCCCAAAGCCACCCCCCGTGGGTGCGCCCCTGAATTCGATCCACTAGAAACATAAAGTTTAGTTTTCTTCCCATGGTGATATCAACAATAATGGTTTAATATCTTGTCATGAGCATAGCGGCATTAGATGAGACACTTTTTAAATTAAGATAAAAAGCTGTCATTAAATTTTAAGACACCCTTGATAGATATTCAAGAACTGTTAGGATCACCATGTAAAGAAAATTAAACTCTCTGTTTCTACTGGAGCAATATGTTATTTATTTTGGAAAAAAAAAATGGGTTGTTATAAAAACTGCAAAAAACACAGCCCTTTTATCGCGTCCCCTACAACCCCACCTTAACTATAAAGTCAAGTGAGGTCTCATTATATAAACTTTTCCCAATCAAAGGTTTTGAGTACATTTTAGCACAATAATTTGTATCGATCAACGATCTTCTAGTGATGATTATAATATAGCACTCGGTATTCAAACGATATAATGATACATATGATTATACCGTGTGACCAATTTTATATCCATTGTGACTATTTCCATGGTCACATATTGTCCTGAGTTTTTGTCTCATGCAATCATCGTGGGTTTGCTTCCCCGGTAATAAGTGGGCAGAAGGAGTTTCTCTGACCGGTCGGTGGAGGTCAAACCGGTGATTTTATAGTCCCACGATGAAATAATGACAACACCGCCTTCTCCTTCCCCTCTATTCTTACCCCCTCTTCGCCACATAGGTATATTTGTTAAGTACTCTCCATCGCTGATACCTAGGTATCTGTCAATTATTATACTGTACAAAGTACCTGAATAGCTGGTCACGTGGTCACTCTTGTGTTATACTGGTTTGTCGGTGAAGTGTAAATGGTGGTTAGAATACTGGTCGGTTGAAGGGCGTTTTTTTCCCCTTAGTGTTTTCTCACTCTTCCTCCGAGAAAATTCTGGTGCATTTAATCTAAAATTCTGTCTTAAGCAACGCTATTCCTCTATGATAATTAATAATATAATATTGCACGTCCGGGTTACATCAATCGAAGCCCATTGGTGGTAAGATTAGTCAGTACTAAAGTACCGTTGTCTAGGGGATGCCCCATTGTACTGATCTTATAGTACATCCTTTCCGTGGAGGCTCTTTCCATATCCCGACGAGATGAGAGGATGGTGCTATTGAGTGTGAGGGTGTGGAACCAGTGGAAACACTTGATCCTAAATTTTAAACCTGATTAACCAAACCCTCGTGACCGTTGGGGCAATTCTACTTTCGGGAAAAATATCCAAGGTATCAGCCGGTAATCGAATCCAGGACCCTTAGGCTCGTAGACAGGTGCACTGATCCCTACTCCAGGAGGCCAGTTATCGTGATTTAATGAATGCGTATAAGCCGAACGGACACAGATAAATATCTGAAAAAAATAACAATAATCTCCTATGTAACTTCAACGCACGTAAAAGATATGAGCTTTTCATACATTACACTAGAGCGAAAATACTTCGTTTCATTTTACTCACAAACTTACATTTTAAACTTTTTTACTTTCTCGTGACCTCACGGAGATAGGAAGTATTGTGATCGTAAAAAACATCCAGCTCAAGATTTTGATAAGGTTTAACGTCCCCTTAAACCTGAGGAATTTCCGGAATTAGATATTTAACCCTAAAATTAAGGATGGTTAACTCAAGGGCGAAATGAGGTAAAATTGATTTCCTCAAAACTGCCTCTTAATGATTCTGATTAAAATTGGTTTATAGACAACGTTTAACATTACAAACAAAATCGTGAAATTTATTTTGAGGGTACTTTACATAGATGTAGGCCTAAATTTACAATTTTGTCATATTTCCGCAACTATTTCAGATATGAGATAACTTATAACTTAATGTTGTACTACTATTAATAATTAAAATATTTTATTTGAAATATAATTTTATAAAATTAACAGTTTACGAGTGCCCTCACTCACTCTCTCTCTCTCTCTCTCTCTCTCTATATATATATATATATATATATACTACTATTAATAATTAAAATATTTTATTTGAAATATAATTTTATATATTCTATATATATATATATATATAGAGAGAGAGAGAGAGAGAAAGAGAGAGAGAGAGTGAGGGCACTCGTAAATTGTTAATTTTATAAAATTATATTTCAAATAAAATATTTTAATTATTAATAGTAGTACAATATTAAGTTCTTTGGTGGATAGAGATGTTCCTTTTTTCTCAAGGTATCTGTAACAGTGTATGTTTTTTCATTTATGATCTTTGGTAGAATGTGATACTCTTTTTTCCATTATGTTTCTGCAACAATCTATATTATTTTCACATATCTTACGGGTTTTAAGTAAATTTCTCCATTTCTTAGCTAACGGGATGAGAAAGTCTTTGTTGTGCACCATTCAATTTATTTTACATACGTATTGTTTTATAATATGACCAGTATGTTTTACTAGCCTCAGTTTTATAATAACCTTTGTATTGAAACTCTTTTGAATCACATTTAATCATAATACAGTAATTGATATGTTCCGTGTACCGTGTTTAATTAGTTTTCACCCACTTCGGTGGCCGTATGAGCTACGATGCTACTCTTGCAGTAGACTAGAATGCTGATCGTAGTCCGATCCCGGTCGGGTATACTGAGGGTTAATTTTCCTAAATGGTATCCCACTATCTCTCCACGCAATTTAGGGTACATTTCCTTTAAATTAAACCTTCCTCATCCCTAGCCCATTAGAGCAATTAATAAATAAGCGTATAACCCGAGTGAGTAGAGACGCGGTGCTTAAAAAAATAGTCTGCCCAGAAGTACTGGCTTCAAAGCGATGGGAAACCCCATTCTTCCTCAATACTTTCTTGACTGTTAGAAGATAGCGCCTGTGTCGTCAAAACATCAAGGGGTGTTAAAACATTTTTTTTTTTACTCTTTGCTTCTCGTTTTACTATCCGTCCAGATCATTGCATATTTAGACTAATGGAGTAAAGTTGAGGAAAGTTTAATTTAAAGAAATACTACCCGCATGTATTCTTTAAGAGTGCTAAACTATTTGGGGGAGAAGGGGGGAGTAAAATGTTTCAATACATTTGGCCGGGATTCCAGCCTCTAACCACTCCCTCCCCAACCCACCCCTCGAGAAACCAAATAAGACTGAAGCCTCTGTCCACGTGCCTAACGGCACGGGGAAAAAACTAGAGAACTAAGTTAAAGTGGGATAGGAGAGAAACAAGGAAAAGACGGTGCTTTTTGCAGTTTTTATGGTAAAATATTTTTTTTGACCAGAATAAATAAAACATTGCTCCAAAACACACATATAATTTAATTTTCTTCACATGGTGACCTCAAAAATTTCTTGAATATTCGTCAAAGGTGTCTTGGAATTTAATGACAACTTTTACTCGTCATTTAAAACGTTTCCCATTTTAATGCTACTATGCTCATAACAGATATTAAACAACTCTTGATATCAACATGTGAAGAAAATTAAACTCTTATGCTTCTACTGGAGCAATATTTTATTTATTTTGGCTAAAAAAAAAGTTTTACTATAAAAACTGCAAAAATCACTGGCCTTTTCTCACGTCACCTTCCCACCATAAGGTCAGTATTTTCTAAGTTTTTATAGGAATTTATTTTTCGAAAAAATAAAATAGTGTTCCAGTAGATACGTTTAGTTTAATTTTCTACATATAGTAATATCAACATTTCTGAAATATCTCTCATGGGTGTAGTGACATTTGACCGGAAAAAACACACTTTAAAATGGAGAGAAAAATGTATCATTCAATTTCAAGATGCTTATTACAAATAATCAAGAATTGTTGTCTAAAATATAACCTAATCCATCTACTGAAGCAATGTTTATTTAATGTGTCTAAAAAGCTTTTGCCATAAAAACTTTAAATATTGACCTTGAGGAGGCCGCCTCAGAAAACGAGAAATTGCAGTTCATATGTTCAACTCTAACGTAATATTTAACTCTACAATGTGTTATTTCAAAATATGGTTCACACCTAAATAAATTTTAAAGATTCCAACAGGGCTCTTTTGTCCTGAACAACTCCTGTAATTTGAGTTTTATTAGTATAAATAAATTTATGAAAATGTGACATTAACTGATTTTCAACGACTTTATATAGTATAATTTTGGTAGGAATAACAGTAAAGGTTAGTTACTAAAGTTACTAAAACAATTTTAATATATGCATACATCTAGTCATGTTATCTGCAGCTGTCACTTTTGATAGATATTATCAATACCTATCAAATAACACCAATAATATAGTAAAATATTATCAATGTTGGCCGCAAAGAAATATGTTTGAATTATCAATACTGTTCTTCCAACCAAAATCAGGCTATAAGCATATTTGCGGGGATATGAGACTTTGGCTAGATGAAAAAAAGGGCTTTATATTTAGCTTTTCTCTAACAATTACAGTAATTTTTTGATAGGCTCCCATCAGAAAATTTTAAGTTATTTGATAAATATCAGCAAGATTTCCTCTTTACCTTGAGATAAAAAGTTTTGTAGTTTTCTTTCCTCTCTTTCTTATTGACTTGACAATGGGTGGTTAAGGTGAAGGGCGAAAGGGAATTTAAGCTTGGACAGAATAGAGAAGTAGTTACATAAAACCAACACAGAGCATTGTGTTTTAAACCGTGTCGCCTGACAGCCATTTATAATTATTTTCTCACTGATCTAGGTGGCCGCCTTATTTCAAGTTCCATTCCATCCCCCCTTGAAAGTCTCTCTCGGCTTATAATCTCAGCTGAGTGTGAGTTTCCCTTAGTATTTTATTAATTTCCCTCCACGAAAATTCTTAGTCAGTAAATACGTATCATAATGAGCGAGCAGGCGCTAAGGCGCAGTAAAAAAATAAAATTACCGCTTAGAGGTCGGTATTGAATTATAATCCTGGCTGGGTCTATGTATACCTCAATTTATTTTTTTACGAATGAACATTTGAAGGACATTTTGAAAATACAAACTTTTTTTTGTGTCCAACAATTATAACATTATTAGTGTATTATTAATAATGTATGAAGATCGCATGAATTGACGTATGACTGACTACGTGAAGGTAGATCGAATAACTTTTCTATCTGTCAGATTTGTTCATTCGTAAGAAAATTGGTGTAAATATTATACTCTGTTATTTGGACCAACCTCTATCGTCCTGTGACCGAGAGATATCGCCCTGTTAACTATGACACCATCCCCTCTCTCTCATCCAACCCTCCCATGTGTTGTGATAGGCGCACCTTAACAGTTTCGCGATACAGCGCGGCTGGTGTCATTTATTGGGACTACTTGCCCCGAAGGTAACATTGACCTGGATACTGGTTATACTCTGATGTGAGGGAGGCCGCCAAGAGGCACGATACACACACATAGACACACCTGGATGAAAGGAAAGTGAGCTTTTAAGGTTCTTATTTCTTACGAAAAATAATAATTTCGAAATAAATAATATATGGCTCCAGTAGAAACATAGATTTAATATCAACACAGTGGTAATCTCAACAGCTGTTCTTGAATACCTATTATAGGCATCGCGGCGTTTACAAAAGGCACAAATCTTTTTGAACATATATATTTTTATCTTCTCATATAAAGATAAAATATTCTAATAATTGTGAAAAAATACGACTAAGAGATTATGATAAATATTGACATTTAATGTGCCTCCGAACCTAAAAAAATGTATCTGGACATTCTGTGTGAGTCCCTCGGTTTGTCCGTTTGTACCTGGTGCCACAACCGAAATGGTGTGATAGGTTTTGTTCAAACTTGATATTTAGGTATTATATCATATCTCTTTTTAAAATTTTAATTCTAACCCTTAAAATAAGGGTTGTTTATTGGATTATGATTTTTTGATAGTTTGAAATGTTTGAAAATGGCTCTAACAATTTTGTTTAAAATAGACATATGAGGTATATTTGACATTATAGATCCTATTTTCTGGGATAAAATTCTCTTAGGAGTAGTTTACTAACGACTAACTTTTGGAAATTATATGTTCCTCTAAAATTGCTTAACGATTTTTTTTAATGTATATCTTAGGAGTGTCTTACATGATAAATAACACTGTATAGTTTTTTAAGGTAGTTTACATACAACTTTTATTTTTTAAATTCAAAATATTTTGGAAATGCCTATATAATTGTTATTAAAATTGAATATCTAAGCAGTTTTTAATATGATAAATAGCAAGGGCGTAGAAATTTATGGGCTAAAAGCATAGTACAATTATTTAGTGACCCCTCGCCCTCCCCCCCCCCCCATATCNAGAAGAATTAGTTTTCTACGCCCTTTCTTTACAACTACAAAATGTTGTTGCTATTAGAATGCGATTTGTAAACACTATCAGGTAAAACTAATACTACTAATTGGTAGTTGCTATCTCATTTTTTATTAATATCTGTTTGTAGAATTAACAATAATTTTTGGATGAATCGACCCCTTTTCTTATTATCTGTGTTCAAAGACTTACCTAAACAAAAGCGGTCATTTACTTTATAATTACGGATACAGTCCACTTTTCATAAGAAGGGGCTTATCTGACAGCCAGAAAGGTTACTAGATTTACTTTCACGTATTTATACAAGTCATGTGATCTTTGGATAGATATTATCAATAACAGACAATAAAATAACAGTTATCGTTGTCTCCCTAAAACAAAAAGGGTTTGTATTTTCTAAAAGGTCCTTTTTATGAAAACTGGACTGTACAATCATGAAAAGAATGAAGACAGGAAAGGTAAAGTCTGATTTTAATACTTTTTGACACTTGTAAAAGTTTATTTAAATGCGTAAAGTTATGTAATTTGAAACCGTCACATTTTATAGATAATATCAAATATTAATGAAATAACAGACTTCTAACAATAAAGTAAAGTATTATCAGTGTTAAACTGCCAACAAAAATATGTTTGTATTTTTTAAAATCTCCTTTCTACCAGAATCCGACATTACCATCGCAACGCCCGAGTGCTCAGATAGGATCATCTGTGGATGTTTCTTCTCGAGAAAGTGATGCAGTAATTTACTGTCCGCCCCTGGCCGGTACGCCTGTTCGACTCCCGTCAGATGCGTGGGTTTTGGTAGATCACAGATCATGAAAGTGAATATGTGTGTGTGTGTGTGTGTGTGTGTGTGTGTGACCTACTCTCTAGTGTTGTCGACACTCCAGATAGAAGGTGGGTTGTCTGGTCTGCGTGAAATTGTTGACAGTCCTTGTGCGCCTACTATTTTGTATCCCTTGTGAATGTGGGGAATGCCAGGCCTCCACGATGGTTCGGATTCCACGTTAAACTTTAGGTCCTTCATTTCATCTCACAATCACCCTACCATTACACATTAGCGTAAGTGCGTATAACCCGAACGGGTAGTAAGACGCGGT
>CABFOV010000866.1:126221-137797 GCA_902141375.1 Timema poppense
CAAAAATTAAAGCCCCCCCCCCCACCCCCTCCCCAACATTAAACAAATATTTTTCTTTTCAACGTTTTGACATTATGTTTTTCTTTACAAAATTATCTATAAAAGCTCAATGTTAAATGTATTATTTAGATAAGTAAATATTGTCATCACTCATCACAATAAATTAGATTGCCATTGATAAGTGAACTTAAAGAGGGCCGGCCATCTTGGTAAGCGATAAATTGCCTCACATCCTTACCGAAAAAATTACTGTATTATTTATACGAAGGCTAAGTCTAAAGCCATTTTTAATCAAGCCTAATCTCATAGCTCAACATTAATTCTCAGAAAGCCGTTGAAAATTAGCTATTGTCACATTTTTACACACTTTTTTTTTCTATTAATAAAACTAAAACTATAGGGGTTTTAAGGAAAAAGAACCTTTTTTTTTAATCTTTCGACTTTATTTTGGTGTGAACCATATTTAGAAATATCTCATCGTAGAGTTAAAATATTTCGTTAGAACTGAACGTCAACGCGGAAATTTCTTGATTACTGCGGTGGTCCCCTCAAGTCTGAGACAAGCACGCTAGCAGACACCAAAACCAGATGGAGAGGAAATGTACCCTCATTTAAGTGGATAGAGAAAAAAAAAATCTCTCAGTACATCCGGCTGGGATATAAACCCCAACCTTTCAGTCACCGGCAAAACAAACTAAACGAGCTTGACGTCTAGCCCACGTGTCCATCGATGGGTCTCTCAAGATAATAAATAATAATAAAAAGTCTCAAAAAGCGTTGTTGTAAATGTTTGCAAAAAAAATAAAATTAAATCTATTCAAATTTACTCATAAATTGATGTCATTAACGATTCACTTGTGGTTTCCGTGATATAAAGTTCAAACCGCGAGCTCGCTCTAACGATCCTACAACTGCATCCTGCGTCCTTTCATTGGTCATTGGTTTTTTTTACGAGGATGATGGAATCAAAATAGATAAGGAAGTGACGACATTGACCAAGGAACGATGACGATGATGTTGAGCTGACTCTAAAGATTTCACACTGATGTCACTTCTCTAAATAAGGATGCCGATTTCGGAGTAAACGTGACTTCTTAGAACTTTAACAAGAGACGAACATATTTATAAATATGAGGATATCTTGTTCTTCGGAGACATTAGATTTACCCGCATCGATGGGCGCGTCGGTCTCTTGTTAGATTGGATTGCTGGTGACGGGCAGATAGGAGCTCGAAACCCAGTCGTGGTGTACTGAGGTTGGTTTTTCTCTAAATGGTTTACTGTTTTTCTTCCGCGCAAATGAGGCTACATTCCTATAAATTCTACCTTCCTCATCCCAGCCCATGAGAGTAAGTATGCAGATAGCCCGGATGGTTAGTAAGACGTGGCACACACACACACACACACACACACACAATAAAAGATTTAGGGCGCCAAAATTAATATTGATAGACCGGATTGCCATTGACAGGAAGATAGGGTATTGAATCCCTGTTGGGTTTACTAAGTATGTTTTTATCCTAAATGGTTTCACTAATCTGTTTCTATGCAAATGTGGAAACATTTAATTCAAATTTTTCCTTCCTCATCCCTAACTCTAAAGTGTAGATACGCGGCGAGTCCAAACGGGTTGGAATGATGTGCAAAAAAACCAACTGTTTTGAAAATACGAGATCTCATGGATCCCCAACCCCTCCCTATATATGGGTACAGATAGACAACATGCAACAAGAGGGGATACGGAAAAAACATGACCGGGGACAACCATACGCTAATTACCCCGCCAATGTTTAACCAGGTGTCACCTGACTTCACGGGACACTGAGGGCTGACCTCAAGGACTGTGACGTCACGAGACGAGCCAAGGTCCTGTGTTAAACGATGAGCTGAAGAGCCCATCATCATCTCGACCTTGACGGTATGGGGTTTCACGGCTGTGGTCACGAGATTTTTCTCACGTCGTCTTTGTTTGTCCCGTCTGTTTTCTGCTCTCCTGAGCTCTGTCGCATTTCACAAATAACAGCTGTATGCCCTGGCGTATGAATGCAATGAAATCACAACTTGTATATGTTCACGTGTAACCAAAGGGAAAAAGAAGAAGATATTTGGAAAGGTTTGAGATATGGTGGTGGAGGAGAATAAGGAGGATAACATGGACAGTGCAGGTGAATAGTGAAGAAGTTCTGATACGAGTAAATGAAAAGTGAATCATTCTGCAGGTGGTTCTGCATGGAAAGGCCGACCTATGGGTAAAGTTATGAAAAGAAACGACTTATTGAGTGACGTCATGGAAGGGGACCAGGAAGACCACGAATGCGACTGGCTGATAAATTCAAACAAGAAAAGAAGACGAAGTTTCAGGCTAAAAACATGGAAGCTGCTGATAGGATGTACTCAGTTTGGATAAGGCAACGAACGTGTAGAAAGACAACACCCAGGACCTTACGCAGAATTTTGTAAGGAGGGAGGGTTGGTTTTGGTTGGGGAGGGGGTGGGGGCTGCTTCCAATGACGTGGAAGCATTTGGAATCCGCCAGTTTATTCCTCCTCCACATTAATACTTTTCCCTTCCACTATTCTTTACTCATTTGTTAAATGCGATCATATGCTTGCCTGAGACAATCATATGCTTTTTCATCCACATTTTCATAATTTTTTTGGGGGGAAAGAATATTAAAGTTGACAGAATCGATTCATGCTTAGTCCAAGATATACATTAAACTTCAGGGAATAAATTATAAAGGAGTCTTATAAGTATCCCTTATCGCTGTAATCTACTATTGGAACAGTTTTTGTTATCGTCTCATTATATTGATATAGTTTTATATAATATAAATTTATTTCTCAATGGGAGGGGTTTGAACCCCCCGCCCACCGGGATTACGGCCCTGATAACACCTAATAACAAAATGTTTGACTGTCGGATGAGAATCTTCCGTCGGCGACCCCATTATAGTAGTGTTTGCAGTCACAGCCATCGCGAGAAAATAAGGTGCACTCTTTTTACTCTGAAATATAGCACCTTTGGAGCTCGTTCAGACAGGGTGGATCCATCCGCGCGGTGTCGAGTAGTATTGAGCTCCAAACATTCGTTCACACGAGACGGAGCGGTTCAATCGTCCGAGAGGTCTCTGCCGACCGACCGCCAGAAACTCGATACCGCGCGTCTCGAGTTATTTGAATTTCAATGAGAGCCTTTCAGTTGACGAGCGGATTCGGCGCGGTTTGGACGTAGGCAAAGGAGTGAATTATGGGGCGTTTCGATACAGAACTTTTTGTTGACGAGGTGGAGAAAAGGCCTGCCATATGAGACATGGAATGTGAAGAATATTCCAACAAGATAACAAAAACTAGCTTGGACAGAAATGGTGGAACTATTGGCGCCTACTTGGCGATCTGGCCGCGGCGCCCAGCCTAAGACTGACTGAACTAACCTTGACAGTTGTCTACAAGTCTTTCCATTGCTCACGTATGCATATATTTTGTGTTTGTTTTCTCGGTTAGCACGGGAATTATTAACATTTCGCTAACGGAACCAGCCACCTCCTCCATGTTTAGTGTAGAATTAAAGAACATTATAACTGGGGATGTGGAACACCTTCTTTACTGTATGTTTATGGTCATATGAGTAATTTAACCATGGTATCAGATCAATATTGAAATAAACAATTATTTGTTAATTTATGTCTTATAAAATATGTAATATTTGTAAATTCACACACACTGGTAACCCGATTAAATCTTACTTTTATTTCGTTCAGAAATTAGCTAAATCATAATTGACACTTTATTATGTTAAATTCTGTAATTATACTTTATTATTACTATTATTATCAAAATCCGGGCCTTGATTATTATTAGTGATTTAATATATGGTATAGGAAGGATTCTATTATAATGGATGAATGTGGGGAATGCCAGGCCTCCACCGTGGTTCGGATCCCACGTTAAACTGTAGGTCCTCCATTCCATCTCACAATCACCAACCCTACCATTACACATTAGCGTAAGTGCGTATAACCCGAACGGGTAGGAAGACGCGGTGATAATAATAATAATAATAATAAATAATAATATTATATTGAAAAAAATGTATTTATTGTTTTTAGATAAGTATAAGAATTCTAAATAGGTATATAAAATAAATATATAAATGGAGAACCAATGTATCAACAACTTTTTTTTTCTTAGTGAGAATGGTGACATTGTTTAACTTCTTTTTTTCAACTCTCTTTAATATCTGGCTTACCCGTTTCAGTTACCGAATAGTCTAAGGCACTACTCTCGTGTTAAACTGGCCTTATGATGACGGGAAGATCAGGGTTTGAATCCAAGCCGGGTCTAGTGAGGGATGGGGTGGGCCTTACTAAATGATTTCCCACTCCACTCCCACGCCAATGCACGTAGATAGATAGGCGTATAACCTGAACAGGTGATAGATAAAACGCGGTAATAAAAAAATTAAAAAAAAAATCTGGCTTTATAGAAGACAGATAGATTCGCCTGTCGGCTTCTGCATTCAATCTGTTTTGTTTTGGTTGAAATGTATTGATAAAATCCTGTCTCACAAAGACTCTAAAGTTTCAGTGAGGCCCTAAAGGGGTCTCGAAGAGCTCCAGGGCTCCGAGGAGTACACATTAAGAAACTCTTATCCAAACTGATTTGACGGTGATGGAAATATTGCGGTTCGAATCCTGACTAGGTGTAGTGAAGGTTTTCCCTAAATGTTTTTCCACGCTTATGCGAGCAAATTTCCTCTAAATTCAACTCCACTGCGCCACTTTTACCCACTTCATTTCCGCAATTAAAATATGTCTATCCCGGGAAAGGTAGTAAAACCCTGTGGAGAAACATATCAACTAAATAATGTAAATGGTAGAAATTTTTTTATTTTTATTCTAGTTCACATAATTCATGGTCACTTAATACTAGTTATGGCACTAAACGAGCTTGCTTCAGCAAAAAAACACGGTGTAATTTCTCAGTTAGTGCGAAGTTCAAGTGTGCAAATTATTCTTACAGGTAATCTTACTAACGTCTTAATTAGACCCCACACTAGTCTCGTGTGTAGTACCAAGCAGCTTGTAAACACCTCGGTTCGGTGGCCGCTCGGTCCAACTCTTAGGTTTCACTCTCATATATACTGGCCTGCTTAAAACGGGGAGAGCGGGGTTCGAATCCCGGTCGGGTCCACTGAGAGCTTATTTTTCATAAATTGTTTTCTATCCTACCTCCACGCAAATGCCTTTTAAATTCTACCATCCATCTCTATCCACCCCTTTAGTGTTAATATCCGCGGATACCTCCGGATGGGTAGTGAGACTAAATGCAAAAAAAAATAAAATACAAAGGTATTGTATTGCCAGTGATGTGCCGTGGGGTGTTGCCAGGGAAAGCAAAGGTTATTAAAATTGTTCCGATGATATGTTCTCCCACTCAAAGTCCTCCATTTGACCAATCGTACACAAGTTCTTCTCTAAAAACGTCACATAGGAATGTATTTCCGTTTTTTACATCCATTACTGTTTCTAGCCTGTGGTCAGGTTTTTATTCAAGCCATATATTTCCCCCCCTACCGGCTTGTTAGGCCTGTCGTAGCTTCATATGCCTTATAATCTAACTTAAGACTAGGACAGGCACAACATCCAGTCCCCGGACTTTAATTCATCACTGTGAAAGGGTAAACTTAGATTTTCATCAGTGATAAATATTCGGCCATGCTGGGAATCGAACCCGGGACCCTCAGCAGGCAGACAAGCTAGTTACTGACTGAGCTAAGATATCGAACAAGAATGTGTATCCGTTTATTCGCGATCAATAAATGTTCATCTGGGTGAAGAGAACGATAATCCACAGAATCAGATTATTATTATATTTTATCCCCGCGTCTTGCTACCTGTTCAGGCTTTATGCTCATATTATAATTACTCTAATGTGATAGGGATGAGGAAGGAAGCGCTCTAGAGATAATCTACCCGCATTTGCGTGGAAGGAGAGTGGGAAACCACTTCGAAAAAAACCCACCCTACTGGGATTGGAACCATGATCTCCCCGTCATCAGTAAGCCAGTCTAAACACGAGAGTGACTCCTTGGACCATTCGGCCACTGATACAGATTAAATTAATCCTGCTTACCATGGCAACACACCACGACACTACATATATCATGGCGTCAAGGCAAGGGTGACTAATTCTTAGCTATTATTTTATTCTGCGTTAGAAAATAAAAGCCTGTTCTTATATAGTCTTGGTATATCCATTCCCACATGTCCACAGTTCATTTTTTTGTGAAAATGTGCTAGAAGAGTCAACCTATCGACTGATATCTTCGAAAGGTAACTGCTAGTTCCAAGCGCACTCGTCGAAACGTTACCGTGACAGCTTCATATTGAAGGAATTCTTTCTTTGTTGTCTCGAAACAACATGGACACCGGAAATCGTGGCTCCTCCCATGGGATGAATGGTTATTCTCAGGTGACTCATTGTCTATAGGAGGAGGGGGTGTTGGGTGGAGGACACCTGTATCAACGTTCCTTCCGGTAAACATCCGTTTGCAATATGTTGAATTATTTGGGGTATATTTTACACTAGGTTATTTTTTTTTCATAAGTACGATCAAGCGTGCCTATTATTATTATTTATTAGCACCGCGTCTTACTACCCGTTCGGGTTGTACACACTTACGATAATGTGTAATGGTAGGGTGATTGCGAGATGAAATGGAGGACCTACAGTTTAACGTGGGATCCGAACCACGGTTGAGGCCTGAGCATTCCCCACATTCACAAGTTGTGATTAATACACGTCTTGTCAGAGGTGGAGGAAGGGTTTGGCGATCAAATAAATCTGTACCAGGACCGATGATTGAGCCCTGGACCCTCAACACAGAAGTCTGACACCTTACCCCTAGACCATCAGGTTACCCGTTATATTTACTAAGTTAATACTGTGTGATAAAAGTGAACCCGCCTCGGTGGTCGAATAGTCTTAACACGTCACTTTCACAAGAAGTTCGGGGTTCGTTTACCGATAGGGTGTATTTTTTCCTGAATGATTATCCCTCCACGCAAATGCGAGTACACTTTCTTTAAATTCAATCTTCCTAATCCCTAACATATCAGTGTAACATATAATAAAGCTATAGCCCGAGCTTAAAAAAAAGAGGGAGTTTTAAAGAACGATATTAGCCTCCCTTTGCAGAGATTATAGGAACTTCCCCCTTTCCACTCGTTGCAATGCAGAGGTTTTGGATCAATCCCCCTCCTATAATCAGGACTAGTAACCGTGTGTCCAATCCCTTACCGGTCACCCCTTGATCACCAGGTGAGTTGTCTTGTCACCTCTGCTGCCAGGCTGCCCCAATTGGAGGATATTGTCAAGTCATGGTGAGCCAGACTCAAGGAGTTTGACTATAAAAACCATTCATTCCCACAGTCGGGCTGATTAAAGAAATGAATAGCGATCGTTATGGCTGACAGTGCAATGGTAGGGCGAGCACATAAATAATGGCGAGGGTACAAACTGAAATTAGCAGACTTTCATAGGAAGGGTGTTGTCTGGTTGTAATGATATTGGCTTGGATTACTATAAATTATGTAAAAAGTCATGGATGAAGGTAATTTTTCTTTAAAGTAACATATGTAGAGTATCCTTTTAAGAGTATCCTTTTAAGATTCATCCATGAAGAAACACGCGCTTCTCAGAAATAATGTGAAAAGGATTACACCTTTAAAATATATTTCTATACCATCTTTCCTGTTAAAAGCACATCTGCGCTATTTCCTGTTAAAAGGAACAATTCCGCAGCATCTTGCAAAAGACGCCATTTCCTTATACCAATAAGAAGCTAGCCTTCACAACACCTGTCGCCAAGACTCTTTCTATTAGTTAGTTTTTACACTGTTGGCAAGGGAAGCAAGAGACAAGGGGTATGTCATATATAAACTCTTTGTATGTATGTTTAAGCGACCCACGAACAATCCAAACATCCACATCAGGGATCCATCCACACGCACAAGTCAGTCAGAGCCACATACTGGCAGTCACAGTCTAACGCAGTATAAAATAACTTACATTAATATCACAAGTGTGCAGTGATATAAAGCATTTAATTGGAGTATGTATAAGTAATTAACCGATGTGATTTAAATAAACCGCGTGTGAATAAACAGCCATCAACAGTTCTCTTTATTACATTTATTAATTATACCGTTCTAATTAGTGCTCGAACACGGAGCTATAGACAGCTGGTTAAACGGTACCTTTTCCGTAAAGTGATGATAGGCGCTCGATCACGGAGCTATAGACAACCTAAACATCATCACAGCATTATTTAATCAGGGAATTAATTCGTAGTGTTTCAATCGACGCCCAAATAGGGGTGATTGATTCCATAGTGTTACATGGTTCCTCCTCAGTAATAAACTTATTACTTTCTTACATTATGGTAGTAAACTCGACAGTTCATTTCCGCACTTACAAAAGTAAGCCACCTATCCATATCTTGAGCTAGTTCTATCCAGTCCACCTCATTACACCCTATCTCTCTCAGGTTAATTTTAATGTTTTCCTCCCATGTGCGTCTATGTCTTACCAATGGTCTCTTCCTGTAGTAATATATTAAATATATATTTCTAAAATGTTATTTATATACTATAGATATCAAACTCGATTCTTCGATACTTCGATACACTCGATTCTTACTGGGATCGAAGGATTCGATAGTCGATCTTAAACTTACGATTCTCGATACTTCAATTCTCAGCTCTCAATGAAAGTACTGACAACTAAGCAAAATGTAAACATTCAGAATGCGTAGTAATTGATTATTTCTCTATTTGTTTGTGTGCTTTTAATTGCTATTATATTGGTTCAATTAACGGCCATATTTGGTGAATTTAAAATAATTTTGTTCTCGATAGTTATTTCTTATACCTTTTTAAAATTATTTATAGATGTTTGACTTAGTGAGGCCCTATATTTCCAGGTAAAAATACATGCTCATTATTATAATTTCTAGTTATTTTACTAATTATATGATTATATATGTTTTAATACTTGGTAAAATGGATCTTTTCCTTGTTGATATTAAAAATTAATGTTTTTTTATTACTATTTACATGTTTTAGTTATTTTTCTATACTATGAATAAAAATGTTTCTATATGAGATTGGATGCTTGTAAAAAATAATAAAATAGGAAATGTTCAAGAATAGAAATCGATGATCGAAAAATCGAGGTTGAACTTAAGAATCGGAATCGAGAAAAACAAGTATTGTGACATATTTACACACACACATGGACTCGCTCTGCTATTTCTCTAAGGTTGGGTGTCTTTGAATGAAATATAATACTTCAGGAAATGTCTGTCTACTCAAGTCATAGGGAAACCAACTTTTCAACACTTTCATGTCTTTAATATCAACTTTCCGAGAAGGATAAGTGGTTTTTTGACTAACCATGAACAAGTTCAACAGGAATGTCCGTCCACTCGATGAAGTCGACGTGCGATTGTCGATTGTTACTGATACCCATGTGATGATATCATTAAGTTTGTTGAAGGTCACGGGATCGGTTTTTGAAACCCGACACAGGGCAGTTATTTGAGATACGAATTTGTTTGGTGTCTTCTTGCCGTTCTCATGAGATCCTGATTAACTCGTCGTTAAACAAGTGCCGTTCTCACACGATCCTTCCTACCTCTCACCACAAACAAGAGCTTCTTATACTCGGTACCGTAACAACGTCACGGGATTCGGCCGGTTGCTATACATGAGCAACCAATTATTATTATTATTATTAGCACCGCGTCTTACTACCCGTTCGGGTTACACGCACTTACGCTAATGTGTAATGGTAGGGTGATTGTGAGATGAAATGGAGGACCTACAGTTTAACGTGGGATCCGAACCACGGTGGAGGCCTGGCATTCCCCAAATTCCCAAGTTGTGATTAATATACGTCTTGTCAGAGTTGAAGGAGGGGTTTGGTCAATCAGATAAATCTGTGCCGGGACCGAGGATTGAACCCCGGACCCCCAGCACAGAGGTCCGACACCTTAACCCCTAGACCGAGCAACCAAATAACTCTAACCAATGGTTTTTTTTATCACCGCGTCTCACCAACCATTTGGGTTACATGCCTATGTACTAATTACGCTAATGTAATAGGGATAAGGAAGGCTGTATTTTGAGGAAATGTACTCGAATTTGCGTGGAGGGAGAGTGGGAAACTATCTAGGGAAAAAAACTCAATAGCCTATATCCAACTGGGCTTGAACCACGAGCTCCCAGTACTCGGCATTCTAGTCTATTACGAGAGTAGCGCCTGAGACAAAGCGGCCCTGAAATTGGTTCCATTTCATTATATGGTAGAAATTGAACGCCGACTTTCAACCATAAGAGTATCATGCATTAAAAAATATAAGTGTAATAATAAATAACACTAATTATTAATGCATTAGTGTCAAGTGGTATCAGAATGTTCGACTGTACATGCACTTAATGTTGTAAGATTTTGGTTATCTAATAATTGTATTTTTCTGTTACCAGAAATAAATTGCTTTTTGGAAATAAAAGCTTTCTTCCGATGTTACTTAAATAACTTCTCCGATTTTGGTTCTTCTTATGTGATAATAGTCGATTTCAACAAATCTAAAATTTGCGCTATAGTTAATAATAGTAGTAATAATAGGTACAATAATTTAAAAAGCTTATATTAATGACACCCTCTCCACCCAAAATTAACCCATAACGGAAAGCGCAACTAGGAACAGCAGGGGTATCGAAGCTTTGTTGCAGCCCTTTGCCCCATATCGCGAGTCAGAGGAATTAATAATAATAATAATAATAATAATAATGATACTGATAATGATTGTATTTTTCATCTAGTTAGATATTTTCCGGAACCGACAAGGAATCGACATTTTAATACCGTAAACATGAATTAATAGGGGCGTTTTTCAACACAATTTACGGTAAAAACAACACACACACAAACAAAACAAACCATCACGTCTACACATCCAAATAAAATAATGTAAACTGGAAATTCTGAGAGTGGTTAGCCATAAAGTTAAGAAGTTAATTGTTTTTTTATGGGATAGCGCGCCATAGCGCGCCACTTGATGCCAATTCAATATTTATAGTTTGGCGCCGCGTTATTATTATTTTTTTTTTCGTAAGAAAATACTTTTAATGGGTTAATGGTAAACATAGTAAGTTCGTAGTAATCTGAAACTTTTAAAATACTTAAATTTTAATGCCCATTTTGTTTAACAAAGTCTTAGTTCTACCCATATGATATTACTACAGGTTTTAGTCTATTTGGTTACACTCACGAACTCACTATTACCGTAATGTTAAAAATAAATATTATTATTATTATTAGCACCGCGTCTTACTACCCGTTCGGGTTATACGCACTTACGCTAATGTGTAATGGTAGGGTGATTGTGAGATGAAATGGAGGACCTACAGTTTAACGTGGAATCCGAACCACGGTGGAGGCCTGGCATTCCCCACATTCACAAGATGTCTTGTCAGAGGTGAAGGAAGGGTTTGGTAATCAGATAAATCT
>CABFOV010000867.1:0-18923 GCA_902141375.1 Timema poppense
GGTCTTTTTTCCTACCAATATCCTACTATATAATAGATTTCTGGTAAGGAAAAAGGCCTTTCAGAAAACAATTCCTACCGTGTACAGACTTTAAAATGTCTGAACAAACCAGAACTAAATCATCACACGATCTACAAACCAACTTAACTCTAGGAACAGACACAACACCCAGTTCCCCAGTCGTCGATTATCACTGTGAAAGAGGAAACTACAATATTTTTCGGTTATGCCAGGCATTCTCAAACACACTATACATAAATTCCCTAGTTAAA
Source organism: Timema poppense (assembly GCA_902141375.1). NCBI lineage: Eukaryota > Metazoa > Arthropoda > Insecta > Phasmatodea > Timematidae > Timema > Timema poppense. The sequence continues at coordinate 273 of CABFOV010000867.1, forward strand.
AAAAATTGCGCACACAGGCAAACTCAATTTTTAAACAATTTAAATAACTAAAACAGTAATAACTCAGTACTTTTCATGTAGACTACTATGTTATTTTATTCATTGGATGTTAGCACCTAAAGCATTTGATTTCGGAGGCGGACACGCTAGGGGCTCTTTTTTCTCAGTCACAACAGCTGCAAATCCAGGACTACAATTTTAGGCGCTTCCTTGAGGACACCTTGCCTGCCTATCCCCTGGGAACGGACAACCCACAGTTTGAGAACCATTGGGTTATGCTAAGAACCTACCCCGAAACCGTTAGGCCAAAGTTCTACCGACCGGGGTCGAGCATAGGGCGATATAAATGGTCCAAGAGTAAGGGCCAGTTTCCTATGCGAGAACGACCCATTCCATTCGAGTTTAGGTAGGTTTCGTCATGTACTTAGTGTAGCGCTGCACTTGAGGCGTACTAAATTTGACTATGAAACTGGCCCTTAAGCTCATTTTGAAGGAGTAGTTTTTCAAGGTGCCCAACAAACAAGAGATCGTTGACAAATTGGGGATAGCCAAGAGTAAGATAATTTTGTGAAGCTAAATATATATATTTTTAAAAAAAAAACCTTTTAAGGAATATCCGGCTTGCAAATTCTTAGGGTAAAGGGGGAGTATATAGGTCAGTGTTGTTCAATTATACATTTTCTTGGGACGTCGTTAGGGGGATCGTCTATCGAAGCTGATATTTCTGTACTTTTATACAAATGTGTATTTCAGGGGCACTTATAATGTTCATAGCGATGTACGTTTTTAATCGTAAGTTTGGTCTTAAAACTTAACCCAAACATTCGACTTCTGCATTGGTTTATATTATATATTTACTTCATACGTCTTAAGCTTTTATTAAAACTATTTGCGATCCTAGAAAAGGTGAAGGTACCCGTCCCCCTCCTCCTTCGGCTTAGGCACACCACTGGTATGGACATTATTTCAGTCCAATTTTCATAGTAAGGACTCTGACAGCTACTGGATCTTCTTTTACGTATTCATACGACAAGTCATAATATTGCCAGATGTCACTTTTGATAGATGGGATAGCACTAATAATATCGTAAAATGTTGTCACTGTTGACAGAAAAAAATGTTTATATTATTTAAAAAGTTCTTGCTATGAAAATTGGACTAGTTAGATATATAATTTAAAATACAACTCTTTGTACTGGAAATTTTAGTAGAGTTGATCTTGTTTTCTCCATGCCTCCTGGGTATTGCTACAACTTAAGGGTGCCCGACTTAGGGGTGTGCGAATGGTGCGGCCGCACAGGGCCCCGCGATTGCTTAGCTGTTAGAGAGGAGGAAACAAGTTGGGCTGGGAAATGTTTTGCTCGTGTGAATCTATAGTAGGCTCCCTGTACCGTTGTCCGTTAGAATTGAATTAGAGTAAACTTGAACATGACTTGTGTTTGTGTTATGTTACAAGTGGCACACGTGAATGGTATATTTATTGTGTTATCCTAAAAAATATTTTACTTGGGAGTGTGGTTGTAATTCAATTTAGTCGTGATGTCGTATCCCGAAGAGTATTAACAAAGTATTATTATTATTATTGAGATTGGTGATAGTTAAATTTTTGATAAAATAACACAGTTTTACAGTAATTATTTTTAATCTATTAATTTAAACTAACAACTAAACAGAGATACATTGTCCTCTGAGTGCTATATGGACTACACACAGCTCTCTCTTCTTTGTTAACTGACTTACACTTTTAACTGATTATTACTTTCCTCTCCTATCCCATTTTTGGGGATTTTATAGTCATGGTTTTTTAATTTCCCCTAATTATACCAAAAACAAAATATAGTTTTATAGAAGCTTTTGGAAGGTGACATATTATTTAAATTGAGAAACTTTGCAATAGTTTGACAACGTTGATAAAGATCATGTTCTCTTAATCTTGCTTCTAGAACCTTCCATTTGGGATGTTTACCCTTTTTTATTAGGTATTTTATGGACATTTTACTGTAAAGCCCTTTGAATACAATTTGATATAGTGCTTAAGTTGCGACAGAAGGGAGCGCGAGTAATTTTACAGTTTTTATAGCATTACTTTTTTTGGCCAAGATAAATCAAATATTTCTCCAGTAGCAACATAGAGTTTAGTTTTCCGCACATGCTAATATCGACAGATCTTGAATATATGAGAGTGTCCTGGAATTTTATCAATACTTTTTAAATAAAGAGAAAATGTTTAAAAAAAATTCAAGGACATCCTTGAAGTATATTCAAGATCTGTTGGCATTAGCATGTGCAGAAAACTAAGCTCTATGTTGCTACTGGAGAAATATTTGATTTATTTTGGCCAACAAATTACAATTCTGTAAAAACACTTGCGCTCCCTTCTGCCGCACCTTAACACTATTTGATCATATGATGATACGAAATATTCCTTACAATGAACATTATAGTTACTACTTTTTTGTTTTATTAGTACCGCGTCTTATTACTGTTCGGGTTATCTGTCTATTTACTAATTACACTAATGTGTTAGGGATTAGGGAGATTTTAATTTTGAGGAAGTGCACTAGCATACGCGTGGAGGGAGAGTGAAAAACCTTTATGGAAAACCACCCTTAGTGCACCGGACCTGGATTGAACCTCGATCTCCTCACCTTCATCAGTCTAGTTTAACACAAGAGTAGCGCGTTAGCCCACATGGCCATCGAAGTGGGTTATAGTTTTTTTTATTTAGCACCGCGTCTTACTACCCGTTCGGGTTATACGCTTAAGTACTAATTACGCTAATGAATTAGGAATTGGGAAGGTTGAATTTAGAGGGAGTGAACCCACATTTTCATGAAGGGAGAGTGGAAAACCATTTAGGAAAAACCTCTCCCAGTTCACCCGACCGAGATTCGAACCTCGTTCTCCCCGTCCTTGGAAGTCGAGCTCAACACGACTAGCGCGTTATCAAGCTACGCCACCGAGGTGGGTAAGGGTTATAGTTAATACTATCACAAGTATGCATTATATATATGTAAGTAAGTTTTATACATATATATATATATATATAAAAGTTTTGTAGTAATGTGTCGGGAGTGTGGCAAGTTTTGAAAATTGGCAAATAGTTGCAAACTACTGTAAAAACATACACGTTTTTATTTAAAGACAGAGGGCGGGTGTCGAGAAAGACAACTGGGGGCCCCGCAAACGAAGTTTTCCCAGGGCCCTAGTCGTAGGAGGCAGGTAGCCAGTGAGTTCTGTGGCACGTGAACGCGAGTCCGTTGATGCGCAACTGAGGATGGCTCAACTCCGCCAGTCCCAGTATTGATTGTAAACGAGACCGGTCGGGTCCAAGTTCAAACGGTACCGCCCTCCCGCGAACCACCTCTCTTGCTTTCTACGTGTAACCTGAACACACGTAGTCTTACCTTGACCGGTTACACCATGGCCGTATCCCATCCCGTGAACTGCACCTTAGTGTAATCCAGGGGTCGGCAAAGCAGCTCCCGCAGGCGCCATGCCATCCTTTTGACATATTTTAGGCGCCCGCCTTATATTTTGTTAATTTTTTTGTTAAATAGTTTTGTTTGATAAATAATAGGTTGGTTGTCGAATATTATTTGAAATTAATTTTTGTTTGTTATATATTCATCGTTAGTCCTCAATTTATTATTCCATTCATATCTTCATAAATAAGCTTTTAATTATAAGACCACTTTGTAACATGTCTCAAAATGTAAGGCTCAAATATTTAAATCTGAAGATCGATAATATTATAGTTTATGTTTTGTTTATTACATTTAAAATATGTATATTCTCTACTTATCACTAATAAATACATAAATAAAAAGTTAAAATTCCAATATAACTATCGTCATTTTTCTTGGCGCCCCCAGAGTAAAACATATTTTGTAAAATAGCTCTTCATGCTTAAAAGGTTGCCGACCACTGGTGTAATCTGTCAAGATAGGACTACTACCTTTCAACTTAAACGGACTGCTGGTAGCTTGTATTTCTTCTTACACGTGTCCTACGTTAGAATACTAGAAGTGGCGTATGATGGATCTAATATCTGGGCGGTTCCTTTAAACGTCTTTACATTTTAGCTAAGCTTATAACTGGCAGCACAAACTTTATCGTGAATAGTTTCAAGGACAATTGGTCATTTTTATTATTTAGATATTAAAAGAAAAAAAAAATCCTCATAATTTTCTTATTTATTCAAACTTTGTAATTTAAGGTAAACTTATTATTTGTGTCGCGGGTTGCTTTTTAATTGGACAATGTTTTTATGATTTACTCATCTCATTTAATATGGGTCTTTCTCTACCTGCTTCGGTGGCCGTGTGGTCTAAGGCGTTACTCTCTCAATCGTCAGTACTACCCATGACAGGAAGATCGGGGTTCGAATCCCTGTCGGGTGTATTGAGGGAGGTTTTTCCTTAAAGGTTTTCCACTTCCCTCTCCACGCAAATGCGTGCGACACACTTAATCTAAATTCAACTTTCTTAATTTCCAACCCGTTAGCCTAATTAGTAGTGCGTATAACCTGAAAAGGAAATAAGACGCGCTGCTATATATATATGACTGTGTTTTGGAACGTTTCCTCCTTTAGAGTACGAAGTCAGTACTTTTGCATAGAAAGTACTCTTGTACTGCACTTACATTTTCAAGAGCTTGACAAGTTTCATTATCTAAAATGTGATGTTATTAACAAGTTTTTAATTATTTTTTTCCTATCGCTTCATTGCATTATTGATTCAATGTTGCTCTTTTTATAAAATAACTCAATTTTAAAAGTATAGTTTTGCAGCCACTTCTTAACAAAATAGTCGTAAACTCGTAAAAGTGATAAAACTTGGGGTAGCCTAGGATATATCTTAGAATGGATACCCAACAGTTATCGACGTTCATAACTTGAAGTTATATCTCAAAGAGGCACTCTTGCGGACGTGCACTATAATTTCTGCATCATCTTTTTACTTGCGCTCTAATCTAACTTCTTTGGTATGCTACTGAAGACACTGATGTCGAATTTACACATTCTTATTTCATTAATGCATTGATGAGAGATTTTTCATAGTACAGTATTACCCTTTGATAACTCAGCCTGTTTAGTTTTTAATAATTGTAAAAAAGTCTTATTTTTTATAAATATGTTCAACACAGACGTATTCTTTAGGGTAAAAAATTGCAAATGTGCTAGCACGGAGAAAAGGAGGGGAAGTGTTGAAAATCATAGTGATAAATAAAATCACATATGGAAATTCACTTCCCCAAAGCACCGTACCAGGATTTGAACCTTGACCGTTCAGTTATTTTATATAGGTAGAAAGAAACAGAAAATCCCAGTAAAAAATTGCCCGGAAAAGTAATTCTGGATTCATAAAATTATTTTAAGTTGAAGTTAGACGCAACAACGCCGTAAGTATGCAGCTTTAAATACAAACGTGTACAGCAAGTTGCATATCATTAGGCGGGCAGAAGTGCTGTTTGCGAGCAACGTATCCGAAGGATGCAACCGACGGGGACATTGTGGCAAGGGAGGGGAGTTTTGAATACCTGCTGTGATGTGCCCGAGCCTAACCTTCGTCTTTCGACCTTTCTCGATCTTTTATTTTATTCCTTCCATCACCCATACCATCTCCACCCCACCCCCCCTCTTCCAACTTCCAAATTTGAAGTGGAAATTTGCTTCGAATGAAGAATATATTGATTTACTGATTGTACCATAAAGTTATACAGTTATATTGTTTGTCATAATTTTACAGAAACTGCTGCCAAACGATGCAAGCAACGCAATGATTATTGTTACAAACATTACCGAAGATAAATCTTATTTTGAATATACACACAGTAGCAGGATTGTGTGTGTATATATTATGTGTGCGTACGTGCTAAAGGAGTAATTATTATGGTTATCATGTGTCTTGTATGAAATCGATTGATTCTGTAAGGAATACCGTTACTAAAGTTACTAAAACTATTTTCATATATTCATACATAAAGTCATGTGATATTTAGTTGTCACTTTTGATAATACGCTAAAATGTTATCATTGTTGACCGTAAGGCGTAAACTAATGTTTGTATTCCAAACCGTTCTTCTTGCCGGATTCCTACTATAGTTATCGTATTAATTCATTTACAACGCGTCTTACTACCCGTTCGAGTTATACGCTTAAGTACTAATTACGCAAATGGGTTAGGGATTGGGAAGGTTGAATTTTTAGGAATTTAACCCGCATTTGCTTGAAGGGAGAGTGGAAAACCATTTAGGAAAACCTCCCCCCTGTTCACCCGACCGATATTCGATCTTCGATCTCCCCGTCCTCGGCAGTTTAGCTCAATATGAAACTAGCGCATTAGCTAACTACGCCACCGAGGCGAATGGTTATGCATTACATTCTCATGTTAGCTAGGTGAGTTTAAGGAGCTTTTTTTTTGGGATTAATATTGAAAGCTTTATTTGGAGATTTTTTTTTGAAAGACGTGTCGTGCAGCGAGCGTTCTCCAGTAGAATCTATGGGTAAGGAGACAGACATCTCGACGCCAAACGTCGCGACGCATGTCACTACCTACTTCAGGGGTTGGCACGCACTCGTGACTTAACCTTCCGGTTTCTCTAGCGGGATAAATATAGTTGTAAAATAATATTGATGGAACAAACATGTCGGTTTGGATGATATTCCGATGGAGTGACTGTGTAGATATAGAAGACAGGGACAGAGATTTAAACCCGTAAATCCGAAATAGAAGAGTGTGTGAGTGTCATTTTCATATATTTTCACAGTATTGGGGGAGTTTGATTTGTTCTCAGGGGTAGAAAGTAGTCTACAGGTCACAGTCTTGAACAATTATCCTCTTTGTACGAGTTTAAATAACAGGGTCTATTGATAGACATGAAATTTACCTTTAAGAAATTTGACCTTTATTAAGGATGAAAATTATTTTTAAGGTTTTTAATTATTTTTATTCTTTCATTTACAAATAAAGTATTGTAATCGTGAACATTTTTGACTATGGGATAATGATGATATTTTATGTTCTATTTTACAATATTGTCTGTTTGTCCGTCCGTCCCTCGGATTAGATATTTAACGGTTTATTTAAATTGTTTACCTATAAGCTTTATGGCTACATATCGGACCTTTAAAAAAATATATTTTGGCTCTTCCTCAAGTTAAGGATAATTTACTGATGAGTGATTTTTAAAAATAAATATATTTTTTAATTAGCTCTAACAATTTTTTAAATGGGTATATTTGAGACAGTTTCACGTGATAAATTATAATTTATGTTTATTTTTCTGTAGTAAACTTGTTATTTAAGGGTAGTGTACTTATGACAAATTAAAAAATTATTTTAAAATGACAACTACAATTTTTGTTCAAAATGGTTCTCTAGAAATCATTGATAAATAATAAAATATTTTTATTTCTACAGGTACAAATAATTTGATGGTAGTTTACACAGAACTGATTTTGAAGATTTGAAACATTTTAAAAATTGACTAAATCAACTTTGCTAATTCTTTTAATGATGAGTTTATTTTGTTAAATAAGATAATATGTTGTTCTGAGGAAAACTTACTTAAGGGTAGTTAACTGAAAAACTATTTATGATAATTTTGTTCCAAGCTATAACACACTATTATAAAGTTGATAAGATTGGAGGTGACCTGGTGGTCTAGAGGTCAGGTGTCAGACTTCTATGCTGGCGGCCGGGGTTCAATCCTCGGTCCCGGCAAAGATTTATCTGATTACCAAACCCTTCCTTCACCTCTGACAAGACATCTTGTGAATGTGGGGAATTCCAGGCCTCCACCTTGGTTCGGATTCCACGTTAAACTGTAGGTCCTCCATTCCATCTCACAATCACCCTAACATTACACATTAGCGTAAGTGCGTATAACCCGAACGGGTAGTAAGACGCGGTGCTAATAATAATTATAATAATATTTTATTTTATGTTTCTTGCTGGGAGAGGGTGGAGGGGGGTAGATCTGATATTATGTGTGGTATATTTTTGTAGTTGTATAGTTAGACTTTCCCTCCCTTCATCCCTTTTATTCTATTAACTTTGTTTTGTCGCGTGTCGTATCGTCTTATATTTATGGTAATTTCATTTTGATGGTGGTTTACTTTGGACCACGCCAACCGATGTATCATCCGCGCAGATTCTCTCTGTCCCATTGGTTGGGATCCTATTGTTTCTTCCAATGATACTGCCTTATTTCCCTTACCTAAAAATAAAGGCTAAGAGTAATAAGGGACCCGCTTCAGTGGCCGCATGGCCTAACGCGCTACTCTTGCAGTGGATTAGACTGCCGATGACAGGGAGGTTGAATTTTTTAATCTGTGTTTGAGGGTGGTTTTTTCCAAAATGATTTTTCACTCCTTCTCTACGCAAGTACGGGTACACTTACTCTAAATATAACCTTCCTAATCCCTAAAAACCACTGGCATAATACTGTAATTAGTACATAAGAGTATAACCCAAACAGGTAGTAAGACGCGGTCATAAAAAAAAAGTAATAAGGGTCCGGCATCTGAGCTCACACGATAGTGCGTCAAACTACTGAAGTCAGGTTTGAATCCTGACATGGCCGAAAAATGTATCATTAATTAAATTAAGGCTTCATTTTTACAGGTATGAATTGACGACTGGTGTATTCTTGTGAATTTCCTTAAAATTCGCTTTTGTTTGGTGTATTTTAATTAGGCTGCTAGAATAATCGTGCATTAATTCCTAAACATCATAAAACAAGTGTTTTTATAACGTTACTGGGTGGAGCCAGCTGGAAGTAGGAGAACAAACAGGGGAGCAGTAAAATACAAATTACACTACAGTTTTTGTTTCCTATTAAACTACATAATTCGATTCAAAAAGATCCATTCTACGCTTCTATAGCGGTTAACTTTTCATTTCGCGGGCATTTCATGTCTTATTGATTAACCAGAATATGTGGATTTTTGGTATTTTCAGAATGTAAGTTGCGAACGGCTTGAAAGGTGTGAAAGGCGTGGTCATGTACGCAATCCACTTGAGCATCTCATACTCTTTGACTGACAGGTCCCGATGAGTAATCGAGTCGGGGGCATCAAAGGCGACGTGGTGGCGTGCTCGACCGTGGCATACCATATCACAGAGAACGCAATGGAAACTTTCACCACGACACAAATTACTATAATTCTTATTCGAAACTTGGTACAAAAGTAACGTATGTAAATATTCAATAAGTACACTCATAAAATAACACAATACACTCTTCTTCTTTTTAGCCCCGTATCTTACTAACCGCACGGGTTATACGCGTGCGTAATAATTAGTCTAACGTGTTAGTGATGAGGAAGGTTGAATTTAGAGTAAGTGTACGTGCATTTGTGTGAAAAGAGAGCGGAAAACTATTTAGGAAAAACTACCTTCATTGCACCCTATCGGGATTCGAACCCTGATTTCCTTGTCATCGGTAGTTCAGTTTATGGTGAGAGGGACGCCTCAAATTATTCGTATACCGAAAAGTGTTCACTATAGCATTACTAGTATCTTTAAAGAGTATACAAGTTCATTTTATGAACATAATGATTAAATCAACATACGACTTACAAACTAGCTTAATTCTAGAACTGACACAACAGCCAGTCCTCCGGTCGTTAATTCACCCCTATGAAAGGGGAAGCCCCAATTTCACTGATGATAAGAAAATTTGACCATGCAGGGATTCGAACTGGGCTCAGTGGGTAAACGTGCAACTGACTCTTAACGTGTATTCTTAGTTATGGTAAATAATCTCCATTTACCTAGCGTAGCTTATCTAGCTGACGTCTGGCCAACCAAAATGGGGAGTCTAGTACAACGGAATCGATATATTCCAGATACTGGTGTATTATGGTTTCCCACGTTTGAAGTCTTGTGGTTTCCCACGTTTGAAATCTTGTGGTTTCCCACGTTTGAAATCGTTTGGTTTCCAACGTTTGGTTTCCTACGTTTGGTGTATTATGGTTTCCCACGTTTGACTTCTTATGGTTTCCCACGTTTGACGTCTTATGGTTTCCCACGTTTGGTTTCCTACGTTTGACGTCTTATGGTTTCCTACGTTTGGTGTATTATGGTTTCCCACGTTTAACGGTTTCCCACGTTTGACGTCTTATGGTTTCCCACGTTTGACGTGTTATGGTTTCCCACGTTTGACGTGTTATGGTTTCCCACGTTTGACGTGTTATGGTTTCCCACGTTTGACGTGTTAGGGTTTCCCACGTTTGACGTGTTAGGGTTTCCCACGTTTGATGTGTTATGGTTTCCCACGTTTGACGTGTTATGGTTTCCTACGTTTGACGTGTTATGGTTTCCCACGTTTGACGTGTTATGGTTTCCCACGTTTTACGTGTTATGTTTTCCCACGTTTGACTTCTTATGGTTTCCCACATTTTGTGTTTGTGAGTATACTTGTACATCTATTATATACCAAGCTTCGTTCGTGCTAACCTCACCACATGCGACCCTTTTTCAACACGCTATTGACTTGCGCAGTCTTCTAATTAAGGATTGGAATAAAAACCAGCTATATCTACATTTCATATTGCTTTGATATGGGGTACGGTTAGTTATCGAGCTGTTGTGCTTCAGACCAAATACCCTTTGGTTCAAATCTCGGCTTGTTAGAATATTTATTCTGGAGTGAAAGCAGGTGGACTAAGTTCATTCATAGCTCACTCACGAAAAGATGCGGTCTAAGAGTGCAAAAAAGGTCTAACTTGGTAAACGTGTGAAAGCTTAAAAAAAAAAACTTTTATTCGATTGTTTCACTAAACATTTATATCATACCGTACTCTACCGCAAGATCGACAGATTAATTTTAAGTTGAACTAATTTGATTGCAAACAATTTTTCAATTTTTGACAACAAGAGGTACTATTTTCTGTGGTAAAATATCGGAATTAGTTTCACTGTAAAAATCCCCATCCGCCATTACTGCATGTACGAAGGTCAATTTTCAGGAAACTATCGTTATTTCGCTTGTCCGATTCTGCCGTGTAATGTGGCGAACAAAAACAATGATTTGGACAAAGGGAGCTTTTCCTTTTTTCTCTGTGAGGTCATGGATTGATTTTATATATACCATTGATTTATTTGCAACTGATGTTCGACGTATTGAGTATGGTCACTATAAGCTGCCTGGATGCGTGTTGGCTCGTAGTTCCAAGGTCTCACATCGTGGCTGGGTGCTACCACGCACTTGGAAAACACACGGGATTTCGCAAAATCTAGTAAGAATACTGAAATATTTGTTAATTTTAGGGACATTTAACGGAAATCTTAAAATAGTAGGTCTTTAAATAGACGAAAAGTGTACTGAAGAATTATGCTTATTGATTCAAACATGTCTTAGTACCCTTTAAACAAGGGTTGTGATTAGACAGAAGATGTATTTCCCCATCAATCTTAAATTATCCATCCTCTACTAAACACGAGACTTGCCACCGGTAAATTTAATGAAAAATATAATTTTATCACGTGTTGATTCAATCTAATCTTCCTAGAAAAATGGTAATTACTTCTGGAAAATCCGAAAAACACAGGGAATGTGGAAAATAGTTGCAACTTTACCTTTTATTTTTGACATTACCTAACCTACGTTCTATTAAGGCCAGTCACCTATATTATTTAATAATGGCCTGAACTCGATCATTTAAATTATTACACTCCTATAACGTCTAACCTTAAGAAAAGAACTATTAAATCTAAGTACATCTGGTTAAGCACATAAAAAACAAAAATACTAAAAGAAAGTTAATATATAACAAAAGCGATTAATAAAATAGAAGTAAAATAATAATAAAATAAAATATAGTCAAATACTAGTATAACTAACTCGTCCTACCACCTGCTTTCCAGTTGGTCCACCCCGGTATGCACCCGGTACCCTATTCCTTCAGGAGTCTCAGCGACCGTCCGGGTTCATGTTTTCAGAACCCATGAGCCCCCTGAAGGAATGGTGCACCCCTTACCCACAACCTGGGGAGGTTCCCTATCGGAGATGGTGCTCCGCCTACTTCCACAAAAAAAACACATCATCGCCACATTTACCCTAACGGTGACCTGGTGGTCTAGAGGTAAAGTGTCAGACTTCTGTGCTAGGGTCCGGGGTTTATCTGATTGTCAAACCCTTCCTTCACCTCTGACAAGACGTGTATTAATCACAACTTGTGAATGTGGGGAATGCCAGACCTCCACCGTGGTTCGGATTCCACGTTAAATTGTAGGTCCTCCATTTCATCTCACAGTCATCCTTCCATTTCACATTAGCTTAAGTGCGTATCACCCGAACAGGTAGTAAGTAAGACGCGGTGCTAATAATAATAATAATAATAATAATAATAATAACTACCCTACCAAAATAAAAACGCATACAATTATAATCTACCACATTGATATACTACAGTTATTCAAATCTACTACATAATTTCCAAATTAAAAACCACATCACTCCAATATACCACCATTCCCACCTTGACCATACACCCAAAGTTACATTTTGTCCTTGAAGTCCTTTCCACCAGCCGTACATGTATACTGCCTTGCAGTCCACTCTCTCAGCCGACTGAGAATGGTGCCCATTTCACCCAGGCCCAATCTATATTCTCAATCCCGTTAGGCCCCTCCTGGTTCAGGGTTACTCCTACCTCCTCTGGATCTCCTCTTATGGTGCCGGGCCAATTTCCGCCGTTCATCCATGGTATCCCTACCCCGGGAACGAGCAGAGTCTGAGGTCCTATTCACCTAACTACAAATTCCATATCCTACTCATTACTTCAGGGACTTAACCCCAACAAACTATTACCTTAACGTCATAACCTGCCCTAGCTACTCCTGGGTTCTGTCCTATTTCCAGGCCCATGATCCCCATACCCAACCCAGTTTACCAGCATCGAATATGAGTCCTCCCTCCAATCTGATGCCGATGAGTCTGATTCAATTTATTCTTCCGTGTCAGAAGTCGTTTGTCTTCGTCTCAGTATCCGTCCTTCTCCTCCGTCAGGTTCCCTCTCATCCTATTGTCTATCCAGTTCCCTCTGCCTAGCTCTGTCTTCCTAGGTGTTCTATTTAGTCGGTCCGTGCCCGATATGAGGCAATCGTAGCCGTTGCGTCGAGGAACCATCACAACTCCTTATCTCTCAGTACTTCCGCTACATACATACCCTGAATTCCCCCTTGAAGCACCCTTCTGGAATTCATGGCATCACCACAGGCCATAACCACGTGCTCCGGTGTGGATTCTTCTCCGCAATCGCACAGCCTCGTGTCCGTCAGTCCTCTGTCATTTAGAGTCGTTTTATACAGACCATGTCCCGTGATAAAGTGGACCAGCCCCCGGGAGGGTTTTCAAGAAGGTCAGACCCAATCCACCCAGAAGGCTTGCCACTCATCCGACAATGCCTGAGTTATCTCCAGCTTTGATCCCACTCCAGGCCTTATGATTGCCTCCTCCCTCACAATATATTCTTTCTTAAGCCAGTATAAGGCAGCTCTCCTCTTAATCTCCAAGCCAAGTGGCCAGACTCTGATTGCAACGCTGAGCGCATCTGTTGATACTGTCTTGTATGTACCTGACAACCTTATAACCACTTTACCTTGCAGGAATCTTAGGATGTACTTGTAAGTGCTCTTCTTCAGTTGATGGGCCCACACACTTGCTTCATATGCCACTTTAGAAACGAGTAATGCACTATGGTACAATTTTATTATTCTTAGCGGGAGATGAAACCTTTTTTTGTCCAGTATTGATAAACTTGTTCATTACCTTTAGTGCTTTTCCACTCACTAGTTCCATGTGAAACCCAAAATTCAATTTCTCATCTAGCGTCACACCCAGGAATCTGTTCACCTTGGCTCTAGCCACTCTAGTCTCACCCATCCTAATTATTGGATTTCGGTCCAGCCTTCCCTTCAGCAGCATGTACATGGTCTTTGCTGGCGACACTTGTAACTTAAACTTTATTGCACCACCCATTTAGCCTCCTAAGGACTAATAAATTGCACCTATCTTCCAGGGCCTTCCTACTATTTCATTTCACAACAACCAAAATGTCATCGGCAAAGGCCACCACACCCTCCACCTTTGGGAACATCTTCACCTCAGCCATCCCAGAAGACCGGTCCACTCACCGATCCCTGAGGGCACTCTTTGTTAAGCCTCTTATGGATACTCTTAACCGGACATCTCAAGGTCGCAAAACTGTCTTTACAATAATCCTTAAAGCACTTATGTAGGTCCCTCGGACACCCAATTGACCTTAAACAGTCGAAGAGCGCCGGCCACCACAAATTATCAAATGCTGCCGAGATGTCTACAAATATCCCCACCGCATATTTTTCCTGAACGCGGGCTACCAACTCCATGGCTGCGCCAATGGCATCCTCGGTAGACCTACTCTTCCTGAAGCCGTACTGCTGAGGGTGCATACCGACCCTCACTCTATGCCTGTGTAGTCTTCCACACAATACTTTCTCCTGAAACTTTCCACAGACATTTAGTAAGCAAACAGGTACATACGACTTCGGGAGTTTCGGATCTTTACCCCCCCCCCACCGCTCCCCCTATACTCATTATGACCACCTCGCTCTGCTTCCAAACATTTGAAATTCTCCCTTGAGTGAGGTACTCATTCATCAGTTCCGCAAAATAAGGGGCGACCATGTATTTTACTTCAAGAAGTACCTCCGACATGATTCCATCAGGACTAGGGGCCTTCTTTCTCCTTAGCGTAGCCATCAAGCCAGTCACCTCCTCGGCCGTGACCGGATCCATCTGTCCATCCCCTAAATATTCCCCGTCATCAGCAAGCCTCCGTCTTATCTCTCACTGTTCCTCCGTCTCATCCTCCTCCGTGTCATCGGAGAGCAATGTTTCCATGAGCAACTGCGCAGACTCCTCCCATTCTCCCGTCTCCAGTGTCGATAGGGTCGCTGGAGGTCTTATCTTCCTCGCTGCTATTTGAAATGTAATTCCCCACTCATTTGCAGTGAGCTCCTCCTTAACGAACCTCTCCCAGCTCACCCTTTTCACCTCCATCAACCCCGACTTAAATTCCCTCTTTCTCTCTCAGTACTCTTCCAATCGCACACCCCTCTCCACAAGGGTTACCACTCCTCTGGTACCTCTTGCGCGAGCGTCTAACTTCCACTTCCCCATGCAGCCTTTGGTTCCAACGTTTGTTCCCAACTTTAAAATTCTCTCCCATCACTGGAATCGACTTTCTCATAGCTATCTGCAAATACCACGTGAGTTCCTTTGCCCTCATGTTGATATTTCCCCCCGGTAACACCGGATTCTGCATCACCAGTTCCTCCAGAAGCTTCTCTAGATTTACCATCCTCCAGTTGTGTCTTCCCTTTACCCTCAGGTCAGCCTGTGGCATTATCCAGTACCCTCCATTCCTGACTAACTAAGATATCTATTATGTATTCTACGCGTTGGTTCTACCATCCAATTAGTAGATATATTTGTGCCACGACTTTGTGTACCCGTTCGGGCTACTCGCATACATTACGCTAACAGAGTAGGGATGAGGAAGGTAGTATTTGAGATGTACTTTACTCGCATTTGCGTGTAGGTAGAGTAGGAAGCCATCTAGGGAAAAAACCCACTTCAATACACTCAACTGGGATTCGAAACCCGATCTACCCGTTACCGGCAATTAAGTATAACATTAGTGTGACACGTTAGACCACGCGACCATTGATGTGGTTATTGTATTTTTGGGAAAGTAATTTATGTTAATGCATTATGACTATAGCCAGTGAAAACATAGAAAAATTGGGGATTTTTGTATGCCAGGGAGAACTGAATTTAATTAAAAGTTAATGTTACATAAATACAAAAAACATGTTAATTTTAAAATTAATTGGTAAAAAGTTTATGGTTTAGTAAAGCTGTTAGCAATTAAAAAAAAAATGTAATAAATGGAAAATTCATTCTTCACCATTAAAACTGGAAAAGAATAGTCAGTAAAAGTTGAACAATGTTGCATGGTAGACCTGATAAAGTCGGGAATTTTGTAATATAACCTTTGTACTCAGCCTGGGTAAAGTATTGGCACCAAAAATATTGTAACGGACTCGATAACAGACCCGGTTAGTTTAACTCAACTCCCTGCATACATTTTGGTTTCCCATACTCTCTTTAGGTGAATGCTGGTGCATGTTTTTCGAATTCAGCCTTATTTCGTGGGCTATAAATTGCTGATAGCCAGTTTTGGCACTAGAATCTACCAATACATTTTGTTTGAACAAATAATGTATTCGTATTTTAGGCTACATCTTCTTAGGATAAATTAATTAATTTTGGTATAATATTGT
The DNA here is from genome assembly GCA_902141375.1 of Timema poppense. NCBI lineage: Eukaryota > Metazoa > Arthropoda > Insecta > Phasmatodea > Timematidae > Timema > Timema poppense. The sequence continues at coordinate 16,613 of CABFOV010000867.1, forward strand.
AATCAAATTCTAAGGCTCATTATTACAAGAGTAATTAGTGTCTAGCTCTTCTTCTACCGTTATATTTATCCTCACTAAGACATTGAGGCGAGCAGGTTATCGCCTCTTTGCATAATTACTGTTATTAGCGTGTGTTCGTTTAGTTGTACGCCCACACAAAAAGCTCTGTAGTTATAAGTGGCGTCGCTAAGTGGGGATAATATAGGGGACGTAAGAAAAAGGTCAAATGTTTTTGCAGTTTCTTTATCAAAACTATTTTTTAGTCAAAATAAGTAAAATAATTCCCCGGTGCAAATATAGATTCTAATTTTCTTCACATGGTGACATCAACCGTTCTTAAATACCTTTCACAGGTGACCTGGAATTTAATGTCAACTTTTTCTCTTCATTTAAAAAGTTCCTCATCTAATAATTATGCTTTGCTCATGACGTATATTCACTGTTTATATCACCACGAGAAGAAAATTAAATTCTGTTTCTACTGGGGCAACTTTTTATTATTTTATTATGGCCAAAAAAGAGTTTTACTATAAAAACTGCAAAAACACTGATCTTAACTCGCGTTCCCTACATCCACACCTTAAGTGGGTATGCGTGCACTAAACCCTCTCAACCTAGCCTTAGGATATGAGATGGAAAACTTTTCGCTTTGGAAAATTTTCAACTGTGTCTTTCTGTGGGGGGAGCGGGGGTGGAAACAAAAAACATTTTAACTAGTATTTGAGTTCTCCAATAAATCACTAACAGCAATCTCGGTTCTCTTCCCAAACTCTCATATCGAAACGATTACACCGCTTGGTGGTTGAATGTGTCACTAACGTCTAGGGGTAAGGTGTCAGACTTCTGTCCTGGGGGTCCGGGGTTCAATCCTCGGTACCGGCACAGATTTATCTGATTACCAATCCCTTCATTCACCTCTGACAAGACTTGTATTAATCACAAATTGTGAATGTGGGGAAATGTCAGGCCTCCATCGTGGTTCGGATCCCACGTTAAACTGTAGGTCCTCCATCTCATCTCACAATCACCCTACCATTACACATTAGCGTAAGTGAGTACAACCCGAACTGGTAGTAAGACGCGGTGCTAATAATAATGTCGGATCGCTGGTTGACCAGAAAATATGTTAGTACTTAACATATTTTAATCATAGACTTAAAACGAATACATCCCCTGGGATTCATTGATCTAAATTCACTGAAAAAGTTAATCTTTATTTGCCATTATTTGTTCGTATTTTACTTTCAGTATATCATCAATAAGGTAAATCACATGACACGTAAAATTTTCATCTCTAATTTCGAATTTCAAAATGTATAGTTATAAAAGGGTAAATGAGGGGGGAGGATGAGCCCTCTAGATTTATTTACCTCCCCTCTGATATCTTCTGGTTAAATAAGTATTAATTTGGGATTTGATGATATATTAATTTCACTATTTTTTTGGAATATATATTTTTCGAATGCTCGTGCAACTCCTCGCATTCATTGACATTGGTAACCGATAGTTTATTGACATCCGCATCGTACAGCAATTTAACGCTGAATGAAACAGAAAATTAGTTATATTCTTACAGCAAATCATTTTAGTTCCGTTACTTTTGTAGTTACTACATAGAGGAGCACTGCGCTCTTCAATACCGTCACAGCCGCGCGTGGGCTTGTAGCCATGACTACCGTTCGTATCTCTTCAGTCCATATCGATGTTTTAACATGTGCCCCTGCTGAACATCATCATATACTTCCCACACTTTCTCTCTACAGAGCAGGTTGCATATCGTATCAAAATAACGGCGCTTTGTTGCATTCTAAACGATGGATGCACGTTGGAAAGAGAGGATTCGACACTAACAAAATAACCAATCAATTAAAATTTGAATATATATCCTTACAAATATATTATTTTTGAATAAATTACATTGACACTCTGTTGAGGGGAAATTTTTTGTTAGTCCAAAGAGGTTGAAACTGGAACATTCTCGACTTGTAAATAACTCGCGCATCTTTTTCTATTTGAGAAAATACACACATTTGTTCTGAAAAAATTAGACTCTCAGGTTTCATCTATGCTAGAAGGTGTGCCAATGTAATAGGCCTAGTATCACAGCGTTACTGTGGAGATGGCCTCCATGACAACGGATGCATTATTGCACTTTAGACTTGAGATTTTCAACTACACGACCCAATTGCTCGAATTACTTTAGGGGTAAGTTATGTTTGTTTCAATTACATGATCTTGAGAGGTTTGGGTGTATTGTTTTTATATATAAAGGAGTTAGGCGTGAGTTTCTACACATCTGACATGCACAGTG
>CABFOV010000867.1:19018-49469 GCA_902141375.1 Timema poppense
TAAGAGGGGATCCACCTCCACTGTGTGAGTTTTGCGATGCTCCCCTTAGTGTGCACCATATTTATTTTATATGACAAAAGAGTTGACGCCACCTTTGATAAGATGTTTTATTACATTTTCTTCAAAGTTTGACCATTATATGGGATGCAAAAAATGGATGCCCTATCATGTAAAAATATACTTACACATGGACCTCGAAACTTGGAGAAACTTTAGTGACAAAGTTTTTTTATATTAATTAAAAATAAAAATAAACACCTATTATATAGCCTAAGTGTGGAGTTTGTATCTTCATATTGGATCATTAAATTGTTAACGGCTTTGCCGGTATAAGTTAAACTTCCAGATTTCGCCATTTTCTTTGATAAAACCCAAGTATAGGCGTGTCAAACTCGTTTGATCTTAGGGATCACATCAAGATTTTAAAATACTTAGGGGGTCGTATTTAAAAATACAACAACAGAATTTCCACCATTTTAACTAAAAGCAGCCACAGCATAATTTTTTGCCACAAAAAATAAAATTAATATATAAACCATCCTCCAATTATTCCAAGATTTTTTTTGCAGTTTCTATCAAATTTTCTACAGCACGGCAGAATATTGTGCCCCGGTTTGGCTGAACAGCATCTACTTCAGTAAGCTGGACTCTCAGCTCAATACAACAAAGCGCATCATCACAGGCCCCACCTATACCTTCTGGTCACATTCTGCCACCCGAGCTTCAAAGGCAAGAGGCTGCGGTTATAAGATGATCTTGGTTAACCCCGACCTTCCTATTCACGAATATATTCCTAGCACTATTTGGAGAATCTTTAAAACCAGACATGAGGCAGTCGGCAATTAAAACTGCTGAAAATTATCTCCATGAGGATTTTGATATGCACCGGTGGTGGGAACAAACGTAGCTCCATCAAGTTCCGCCAGATACAATTACTTTAAATGCTACCTTCTTCATCCCTCCCTCGTTAGAATATATGGTTCATATGGCTAGTTGGTTGCGGTGGAGAAAAAAAATTGTATCATACAACTCTATAATGAAGATAATCTTGATACTTTGTTACAATTAGCCAGGAAACTAGAATGGAAGAACTGGTCGATACAATTGTATACTCTGTTCTAATCAAATATAGACTCCTGGATAACATTCAGTGAATATGTGTCCTGAAACATACAGGTTGAAAACCTCATTGACACGGCACAACTGAGATTGATTAAGCAATTCTATTGTAAATTTATTTAGTATGCAATGATGCTATGTATGATACGCTATGATGTATTTGTAAAGTGTCATCCAGATGTATATTTTAATAATTAATTATTTAAAATTCACTTTTACTTAAAGTATATACAAAGAAAGAAAATATAAACCAGGTTTTAGGAGCATACCAAGGTTGACTTAGTGTAGGTATTATATTATGGTAGGTGACCTGGCCGCCTAGAGGTAAGGTGTCAGACTTCTGTACTGGTGGCCGGGGTTCAACCCTCGGTCCCGGCATAGATTTATCTGATTACCAAACCCTTCCTTCACCTCTGACAAGACATTTTGTGAATGTGAGGAATGCCAGGCCTCCACCGTGGTTCGGATTCCACGTTAACCTGTAGGTCCTCCATTTCATCTCACAATCACCCTATCATTACACATTAGCGTAAGTGCGTATAACCCGAACGGGTAGTAAGACGCGGTGCTAATAATAATAATGATAATAATAATAATAATAATAATTAATAAATAATATTATATTATGTCTAGTCCTACTTAGATGTAGAATTGGTTTTGAAACTTTTCATAACAATGAAACACTGATCATGATTATTTATTATTTCCCACAGCAGGAGGTGAGGGAAGAATGTCTACAGGGTGAATGTACAGTACAATTTTCATAGGCAGGGCCTTATATGACAGCTAGAAAAGTGTCTAGATCTACTTTCACATAGTCATACATAAAATCATGTGATCAACCACTTTAAAAATAACACTAATAAATTAGTAAAATATTTTCAATTTTAGTGATAAGAAAATAGAGATTGTATTTTCTTAAAAGCCCTTCATATAAAAATTGCACTATATTTACCCTTCTTTAGTGTCAGTAAATTCTCACGTGACGTTTATATGTTAATCTTTGTTTAGGTAATTCAAAAGTTATCAAAAGCTTCCAATAATACTTCCTTATGGATTAACTGTATAGTCTTTCTCTACAATATTACTTAAACGGATTCGGACTATAAAAACAATTGTAATAATTTTATTCCCGCTATTGTAGCAACATGAGTTTTCAAATATAAATCAGGCTGTACATTACTACATTTTTAAGTAGGTATGGTATGTTGTAAAACAAACTTATTTGTGAATGATTAAAAAAATTAAAATTTGTGAACACTGTTTTTTCTCTTTTTACAGATATTGTAAATCCAAAAGTGCCCCCGGGCACTAAAGATGCTATAAAAAATTTCAACTACGACTATTCCTATTGGTCTCATAATGTGAGTATTATCAATATTTTATTGTAGAAAATTAATTTAACCTTTTTTTCCCCTCTCTCTCTTAGTATTTGAAGTTTCAGCTGGAAAGAGTACTTTCTGCAGATTTGATTATTTTTTAATACTGTTGTGATTAATTACATTAATCAATTGATTAATTAAACAGCCTTTCAATAAATACAGGATAAAGAGGGTGTATTTTAAGGAAACAAAGCAGCATTCACCTGGAACAGGAAACTAGCATGTTGAAATAGCTCATCAGTATACCTACTCCTCTGAGTATCGAACCTTGATTGAGTTAAAGTAAAAAAAAAATACTAGCTCACTCCTAACTCATGTTTTACATTTTCGCAAACTCATAATTATATGAGAATTATTTCACTAACAAACTCACCAGCAGCGTTTGCTCAGCGTCAACATGCTTGATTGGTGTACTTGACCAAGTGACTTTGGAGGTCACTGCTTGAATCCAGACCAGAATGTACTATAATATATATATTTCTCATTATGGTTTTATATCCTCCCTTCCCTTCAGACGAATGCTGGTGCATGCCCTTAAAATAGATATTTCTCATTTATATCTTTTTACTAGTATTTATTGAGTAAAGTATATGTTAGAGTATATGTCATTAAATCAATATAAAATTAATCTAGAAAAACTAAACACAAATTAATGTATTCACGCACCAGCCCATTTATTCACTCACTCACTCACCCACACATTTATTTATTTATTCATTCCCTCACCCAACCACTCATTCACTCACTCACTCACCCACTCACCCACTCATTTATTTATTTATTCATTCCCTCACCCAACCACTCATTCACTCACTCACTCACCCACTCATTTATTCACTCGCCCACTCATTCACTAATTCACCCACTGATTTATTCACTTACACATTAATTTATGTAACTTGCTTCTAATACACTAATTTATTCACTTGCTTACCCATATATCTATTCACTAGGTCACTTGTCTTATCACCTGCCACGGTGGCGTAGTTGGCTAACGCGCTAGTCGTGTTAAGATTCTGATGGCCATCTCGAGGTTTTGCAAATCTCTCTTCCAAGTAGTTCCATGTATTATCACCTCACCAGAGGTGCGCTGCTGTAGTTATGGCAGTCACCACACCGACCCTTCTCACCCTATCCACTAGGTCACTCATATACTCAAATGTTCGCTCATATGCTCACTAGGTCACGCATCTATTAACCCATATGTCCCTCTATTAACCCAGCCACTTATCTCTTTGCCCAATCACACATCTTTCCACCCAATCAATCATCTTTCTGCTCAGCCACCCACTCCTTCAGTCTAATATATTAATATTAAGGTATTTAAATATATGGAAAATTGGTACGAACACCCCACTATTAACGCAACACATTTGAAGTTGACACATTTTAAATTTTGGACAAATTTTATTACTAAGAAAATCAAATTAAATAATTTTTCACCAAGTTGTGAGGAATCAATAAAAGCCATAAGGCTATTATTTTAGAAACAATAAATAATTTGAATTTTACATATTACATTTTAATATTTTAGGGAATTTGGTAAGCTTAAAACTTAATTGCGATAGGCGGACAGACTTTATTTGTGTAGTCAATTCACTCGTTTTAATTTGCAAGCTAGCTTTTAGAAAGAAAAAAAATTGTGAACCTAACTCCATAAACAAAATGTGTTTTAGTTGCTGTAGATAATTTACCTGTCAGATGAAATCAATACACGCTATCTCATATGAATACATGTGTGTTTATTTTTTTCTATATTTTAAAAATATTTTTCAATTTTATAACTACAGTGCATCTTATTTTCCCCCTGAGGTGATAGCCAAAGTCGATTTAAACAGCGCCATAACATTTTATTTCAGGTAACGGATCCAAACTTCTCCTCGCAGATCATGGTCTATAAAGATATCGGAGAAGAGATGCTGCAACATGCATTTGAAGGTACAAATGTGGTTTTGATATGTGACACAAGCGCATGGATTCAATCTAGACACTGCCATTGGCCTCAATTGAAACCTTGAGAACGCATCCTTGCACTTTTAGTATGTGCAAACCTATGTTAGGTTGGATTCAGAAAGGAAAACACTTTTTGGAAATTTTCAAAATTTACTCAAACAAGTTTCATATATTTATATGTAAAGTCATGTTATATTTAGTTTGTTTACATAAATAATATAAATAAGCCTGCCTCCTAAAATAATATTACCACAAATAATAATAAAATACCAATGTTGACCATCAAAAAAATATGTGTTTGTATTTCATTAACGTATTTTTCTACCAGATTCATGCCTAGGTCTGGTTTCTGATAACAAGGAGGCTGAATTTGATAAATTGAAAAATGACAGCTAGAAATAGGAATTGAACCTGGGATCTTTGGCTTAGCACACTCGTATTCAGGCTCATTATTCACTCATATCTTAAAGCAGTCGCTGTGATGGATATGTGAATATCATCAGCTACTAATAGCTTTAATTAATATCACAGACACCGACGACTCACTTGGGGCCTTATGCTGCCAATAGTACAAACACATTGTGTATATGGATCCCCTTGGAACGTACATTGAATTTGTAACTAACCAACCCCTGGTGACCGTGGGAATTAGTCTCCTTTTGAGAAAAATCACTCCGTACCAGCCAGGAATCAAACCATTGACCTTTTAGATCAACAGTCAGGTACACTGACCACTCACCATACTATGAGGCCGGTTACCTTTATATATAAGAAGAAAGGGGGAGATAAACTAAAGGGTAAAGAGAGGGAAAGAGATAATCATAGAAAGAGTGTGGAAGAAATGGGCGGGAAGGGAGCAAAAGGAGAATACAGATAGATAGAGCTAAGGATGACACAGTCAAAGAGATATTGAACTTTACATAAACATATTTTTCAAGGTATAATACTTGTAAATATACTACAGAAGCTATAGCTGCTAAACTAAACTCGTCTATAGTATTTGCTAGATAAAATTAGTTAGGAAACCTGGTGGTTTGCATGGCCAAGTTAAATAACATGTCACGGTGTTAGTTTGTGAAATCTTTCAAGCTGTTTCGACCACTGTGTTATTCAAGTTTGTACTGTGTTCAGGTTAATCCTTAACTCATTATATAAGTATTTTTTCTGGGTGTTAATAGATTCTCTGTGACTTATCAGCATGCACAGTTTTCTGCCACTGGCAAGGTCTGTCTCAAACAGAAGTCTCTCCATTTAATTCTTTCCTCTCACCACCTTTCTTCCTCCACGCCGGACCAATCACAGACGCCGACACTTATTGACTGCAACTAATATATTCATTTATTTCATATTATTCATTAAACAATTTAACGATCAACTTTGACATGATAATCCTTGACGAAAATACTTTTGTTAAAAGAAAAAAATTAAATCAAGTTGGTGGAACTCGATAAATTGCTTCCGAAACAAATTTTCAGTGGCAAAGTCAAAATCTCAATGTACATCTAAAGTTATTTGGTGAATATATGAGCGCTATTAATACAGGGCTACTGACGTTGTAAAAATTTGTTTTAGGTGATTTTTCACCTGAATACTACTTGTACTATATAATGCTCTGTGTGTGTATTGGCCCAAAGCCTAAAATTACTGTGTAATAATATGTGTGCAGGGTACAATGTTTGTATCTTCGCGTACGGCCAGACAGGCGCAGGCAAGTCCTACACCATGATGGGCCGCCAGGAAGAAGAGGGTCAGGAGGGCATCATCCCTCAGATCTGTAAAGATCTCTTCAACAAGATCAAGAGTACATCTTCCACTGATCTCAAGTACTCTGTAGAGGTGAGGATACGACATTTACAGACCTTCTTTCCACCCGTTTTTAAGCACTTTATTGTGAGATGGGTGATTCTGAATCGCCTTGTATTGATTGATGATTTATTGTATGTTACTTAAAATGCTTTATCAAGATTCAAACTCTTTAATTTGGGGTATTTAATGTCATTTTCTGAATCTACTGATTATATCAGCACTCAGCTTTACAACTAACCTACACACTTTAGTAGCTAAATGGCTTAATGCACTACTTTTGCACTATAATAGACTGTCAACGACGGGGAGGTCGAGGTTTTAATCTTGATCAGGCGTACTGGGGCGGGTTTTTTTAAAATGGCTTTCCACGTAAATGCAGTTACACTTCCTCTAAACTCAACCTTTCTAATTCTTAACTCATTAGCGTAATTAGTACATATGTGTATAACCTTAACAGGTAGTAAGACACGGTGCTAAAAAAAATATTGTTGTGAAAGTTTTGACTGCCAAAACTGTGAGTGAATAGATGCATGGTCTTTTAGATCATATGGTTTGGCGAATGAATGCATAAGAGTAGATCTGGTGACGTTTACTAGCTGTCACCTACACTCCTACCTTAGATTCACTAATTGGAAAGGTTTAAAAGTTAGCAAACACACTTGAAAAATCATCTTATAGGTGTACGGATACATCAGGTAATCGAAAATCACTGTTGCCTAAAATATGTAAGTACTTATTCTGTAGATTATACTGTGACTGAGACTCATTCCTGCAATGTGTGAATAAAAATCAAAACATTATCTTTTAGGTGAGCTACATGGAAATTTATTGTGAGCGTGTACGAGATCTAGTCAACCCCAAGAATAAGGGTAATTTGAGGGTACGGGAGCACCCCTTACTAGGGCCTTACGTAGAAGACCTATCCAAACTAGCAGTGACGTCTTACCAGGACATCCATGACCTCATCGACGAGGGCAACAAGGCCAGGTAGGCACACCAACATAATAATACCAACAAACCTTTTATAATATGTTAGAATATGTCTTAATCCCCATTTAAGAGATGCACAATTTGGGTCCTTTTTTTAAGCTTTTTAAAATTCATTTCACTTTAGAAGACTAGAGAAAGAATTAACTCAAGCTAGCACACAAGTAAAAAAATACATTATTTTGTGAAACTATTGAACACAGGGCTAATATTGATACTATTTTAATTAACTGTTGTTTCTTCAAGTACTAAACCCAGAATCTGGGACTTGTCCCTCTAATTAAATCTGAATCCCTTTACTTTGACTGCTTTTAAACCACTTAAAGACTAAAATATGCCTTAATCATAATTTGAGCCAGAATCCATCTGTAAAATGAAAAAAATATATATATTCTATAGTTTCAATCTTTGGTCTTATTTTCTTCATTTTTATAAATAAAACTTGCTTTTTCTGAGATGATTACAAATGCTACTTTATTTTTACAAATAAACATGAGTGATTAAAACTACTCACTTAAAATTTAATATAAAAGTTTAATTTTACTAGTAGAGTAGAGTCTCGGAATCTCGACCTAATGGGGACTGAGATGGTGTCAAGTTTTATGAATTAACTTTCATAAGATGCATGTTTACTATGTTATGTTTACTAAACAAGGATGAATTACAGTACAGTAACAGTAATATATATACAGTACAATATATTACGTGTTAATATAATGCTGTATATACATACATGTAATATACATAAATGCAGTACAGTACTGTACATATAATATTGTATTGGTTCGAATAACACATTACTGAATTGGAAAACTAACAAACACAGCACTTGTAAAAACACTACAACACGGCTCTTCCACTCGAGTTACACAAACAAACTGAGAGGTTATACATTTGAATGACCTTGTGTTGTGATGACTGGCGCCAAAAACTGCGTGCATGTGAGCGTGTTGAGTTACATGGAATTCCGAGTTGTCGAGTTTCTGAGAGACTACTGTATTATCTTATTATAAAATATGGATTCCTTAATCTTTATCTTTAGCCTATTTAAAACACTATATTATTTATAATCTACCATAGCTAAATAAATAAATTACATGGATATTTGAAAATACTACTCTGTTAATAGGGTGAGAATATAAGAGCTAATTTTTTTTCCCTTCTCAGAACTGTGGCTGCAACGAACATGAACGAAACGTCGAGTCGCTCGCATGCTGTGTTCACAATCTTCTTTACACAGCAGCGGCTTGACGCTGCGACAGAACTCACCACCGAGAAGGTGAGCAAGATCTCTCTGGTTGACCTGGCTGGATCTGAACGTGCGGACTCGACTGGTGCTAAGGGGACTCGCCTCAAAGAAGGTGCCAACATCAACAAGAGCCTAACCACACTTGGCAAGGTCATCTCTGCACTCGCTGAAGTGGTGAGTGTTCCCTTTGTATTGATAATGTAGCTATCTATACCCAATAAACTTTAAACGGGTTTACATTTTGCTCCTTTGCGCCTCACTTTCCATTTAGGTTAAACGCATGACTATTAATGAGGTTTATATGGGAGGAATGAGGAAGGTAGGATTTAGAGCAAATGTACTAGGATATGTGTGTAGGAAGAGTGGTAAAAACATCTAGGAAAATACCCTTTCAATACACCTGAACAGGATTCAAACCTACCCATCACAGGCAATCCAGTCTAAAGAAAGTGTGACGCATCAGACCTTGCAACCACTGATATATTTATATTTAATTTGATTCTTTAGTTAACTAAAATTATATTATTTAGATGGGGATCTTGACTTTTCATTTCTCTTGAACTTACTTGTATTATAAAAATTCAAGATTAGAAAGAATCACAACAACAACAAAATCAAATCTGAAGGACTTGAGGGTGTGAAAAATCGAATATTTTTTCATTAAGGATGAGAATAGGAACGACCAATTGATGAGAGATTGGGAAATAAGAATTTTAGAATCCCTTACTCCGGGACGAAAATGGGAATTAAAAATTTATAATTAATAATTTCTAAATTGGTTAATACTATCTTCAAACAGACACCTTAGCTCATTCGGTAGCATGTCTTCCTACTGAGTTAAGGGTCCCGGGTTCGATTCCTGGCATGGCTGAAAATTGATCATTGATGAAAATATAGGTTTACACTTTCACATTGATAAATAAATGGTCGGGGATTGGATTTTGGGCCTGTCCTAGTTTTAAGTTAAATTATAAGGCATATGAAGAAGCTACCACAATAGGCCTATCAAGTCAGTAGTGTAAAAATATATGGCTTGAATAAAAAACTGATCCAGACCACAGGTTTGTAATGATAATAGATGTAAAAAATAATATCTTCAACCACCGGGCAATATTTAATTTACCAAACGAATACACAAGTGAGATACACAATAAATCAATAAACCAAAATATTAAATAATAATATTATAAAAATGTGTTGAATTACCCAATGTTTTAGATATTCAGGAATATAAAAACAATTTCCAATTTTTTTTCTAAATTTTTGAGATTATTTATAGCATATCTGTTCCGACAATAGGGTCCAGAATGGAAAATTTTTTTACTCGCGAAAATCTCAAAATTTGAGAACACTGCACGCCTCTAAAATTTTAAGCAAACTATAGAATCAAATATATAATGTAATTGGGAAAATGTGACATTTTTCAAAATTTTCATTTTAGCTGATTTCCTAAATAAAACAAAGTTTCTCCTGTAACTATTTAATTTTCAATGTCTTTTATTTTCATAATTTTTAAAGATTTGAGTTTTCAACCCATTTGTAATATATTCCTACCTTACCTTAACTAGCTGGCCCTCTTAATCGGAGTTGGTTCATAGTCTTGTTCTTTAGCTTCTTCCACGCTTTCCTGTCGACAGCAATATTCTCATTGACATACATTACTATACCCACTTTATTTTATTTATTAAAATGAAACAGCGTTCATGTTACCACATTAAAATAAATAAAATCGTGTTTTTAACTTGAGGCTAAAATCATGTTCATGTTTCTAGAGGAAAAATGTTCAAAATACTAACCAACCAGGGTAAAGTTATGTTTACATATTTTTGCTAAGTTAAAATGGTATCTTAGCTACTTGATCAGTGCAATCTCATGTTGTTTTGATTATAAAAAATATTCTTTACCATAGTCATATTATGTAAACAAAGGAAAAATGGCACCAAACGGCTAATTGAAATCAAACCTCGAAGAGAGGATAGAAGGGCAAGGTCTGCACACTTACCAGAAAACAGTAGGCCTCAAAGTTCACAGTTAAAAACACAACAAAACACATAGTTATGTAATTTTTGGGGTACATCAATCCCCTTCTTCAACACAATAGGGTAAAACACCAACTGGGCCATGGCAGCGAGGCTAGAGGTAGATCATGGTCACTTGGAAACTGTTGTTGCCTGTTCAAACTTCTGTCTTGACTATTGGTAGAGGGATAGAATGTTATATTTATATTGTATTTAATTAGTGAGTTTATTCAGTTATTATCTATTATTATTGTTTATATATAAATGAGTGACTGGTGTAAGTAGACCTGCATGTAAGAAAAGGAGAGATGGTTATCCAAGGTTGAGACCGGGGTGGAGGTGCATGGATTTGGTCAATATTGATGGGAAAGTTTCCACCTATGAAGCTGGGAAGTATTGTAACTATTGGGGAGGGATTGTATTACTCTATAATAATACAGCACGAGACATATAGTGGCCTTTCATGGGGTATTCAATTTGTGTGAGTCTGCTGTTGATTGAGGTGGAACGTTGGTGAATTTTGCGGGTACTGCATCTCGATTTGTTATATGAGTATGAACCTTTGGCCTTTTGTTATTTGTGGCTGGGTTGGGCAGTTTAGGTTGAACCAGAATGTTGCATAGATTTGAGAGTAATTCTTGGAGAACTGTTGAGAATATTTTGCGTGAGAGGTGATGAGGTTGGCATATTGTTTTCTGGTAAGTGTGTAATCCTCTTTTCACTGTCTATTTATAGTCAAATTAGGTTTTAATCACTATAAAAAGTTAAAACTGAATTAGGGGGTATCTTGAGGATCATGCCTAAAACAACTTAGGTTTAGAACTTGTCAATAACTTGATACAGATTCATATAATTGTAATCTATATTTTTCCAACTTTGTGATAGTGTTTGATTATTCATATTTCTTTTTACAATTTCTAACTCATATTTTTTTTTTCTGATTTTCCATTTTAACGGGATAGGCGGTGAGTATTATTGTTTTCAATTTTGCATTATCAAGTGTTGAGTTATATCACAGTATATTTTCAATGGCATAAAATAAAACTTTAGGAATATCATAGGTAGAACATAATTATATAGGCACACATACTCTTATTTACCTATACATTATTACCCACATTTGTGGTTGACCAGGGTGTTACCTCCATAACTCCAAAAGTTAACATGGGGCACATCATAATTGCCCATAATTCTAAGTTTAAGTGTTGATTATAAAAGACCAATTAGTTTATTGTCTATAATTTTCTAGTTATCTACAGATATTTTAATTGTAAATATTCTCAAAAAACCATCTTACATCACACACTATAAATATTTATTTGAGGATTTGTACGGCCATCAGGCAACTAAGAAGAAAAAGAAAGCAGATCACATCCCTTACAGAGACTCTGTTCTGACTTGGCTGCTCCGTGAAAACCTTGGGGGGAACTCCAAGACCGCGATGATTGCTGCCATCAGCCCGGCGGATATTAACTATGACGAGACACTTTCCACACTCAGGTACGTCAGTTGAAATATAATCGAAGTTCACACTACCACTATTGACTCATCAGGCCTGGTCCTCTAGCATTTATCTTATTATAACTTTATTATAGGGCAAGCACAACAACCAAACCCCGTACCACAAATTCACCCCTTCACCACATTTTACTGCTGTATTTTTTATGCACTAAAAACTGTGTGATTTTATGTGACTTATAGACCAACTTAATTTTTATAATAATACCGGTTCTCAAAATAGCCCTAGCACCTAGGTGGATATTAATTGAATGAAAGAACTAACTCATACAAAAATGGTAAACTTGTTTGTCAAAACCACCTAAATTCAAACTACAGCCGCCTAGATTTGTGATTGAACAGTCAAACCACTTAACCACAAGTGTGATTACTGTTAAGTGACAAGGAACAAATACAATATAACATCAGTAAATGTCGACCACTTTTGAGAATATATCTCAGGACCCTTAGATTGTTAGAAAGGTGGCTACCAACCGAGTTAAGGTGTTAAACTTCTGGTATTCAGCAAACACCATTTAAAAACCTGATTACTTAATAGTTATATTGTAGAGAGAATTTATCAAAAATGTCATAAGCTATTTTAATTTATTTTAAGCAGTTGTATTCTTAGTGTTGTGGACCTTCTGATTGTAGTGTACCTCCACTTTTATCATGTCCAAAAAATTTCACTTGAAGAGCCAAACTGGGACTCATCCAAAGAAAATTAATGCCCTAACTATCTCAGTCATCCTCTTTTGGAAGACATATATATCACACAAATAAATATGTATCCAATAACATATTTTATGCAAATCTCTGCAGGTATGCTGATCGAGCGAAGCAAATCGTATGCAAGGCAGTGGTCAATGAGGATGCTAACGCTAAGCTTATCCGTG
This sequence comes from Timema poppense, assembly GCA_902141375.1. Classification (NCBI taxonomy): domain Eukaryota; kingdom Metazoa; phylum Arthropoda; class Insecta; order Phasmatodea; family Timematidae; genus Timema; species Timema poppense. The sequence continues at coordinate 31,926 of CABFOV010000867.1, forward strand.
AGCTGAAGGAGGAGATATGTCGGCTACGAGACTTGCTCAAGGCTGAAGGCATCGAGATGCAGCAAGGTATGTACTGTCTAACCAACATCAGCTGCTTTCACTTGCTTCTAATTTTTCTACAAGTAGCAACCTTGTTTCATTCTTCATAATGACAAAGCGATACATTAGTTACAATATAAGTATACAGAGTAGCACAAAAATAAGAGTCCATGTTTGAGGTCTTGGGAATTAAAAACCATGGACGTAAAGAAAGCTAAAAATTGGTTTGTTTATTAATACACACATTTCAATGACCTAATGTTTTACTTTAATACCATCTTCCATTTTAATATTTGACTTAGTCAAGCTTAAATTTTTAAATTAACTGCCTCAAGACTACCCAGATATTGTAAGTAATTTCCATTTCTGATTACCAAACCCTTCCTTCACCTCTGACAAGACATCTTGTGAATGTGGGGAATGCAAGGCCTCCACCGTGGTTCGGATATTAGCGTAAGTGCGTATAACCCGAACGGGTAGTAAGACGCGGTGCTAATAATAATAATAATAATAATAATAATAATTTCCATTTATTTTTAAAATTTGAATCTTATAAAACATGTTAAGTGCAGGATATTAAATTTGCCATTTTGGGAATATATTTTTACCTTATTCCTGTATTTGTAAAAATGTGGGTCCGCATTCAGTTAAGGGGTAATTTAACCTTTTGAGCATAACTATCTCCATTGACTGAAACCCTTCCTGAGGGTAACTTTATTTTTGTAGTGCAATAGTTCGAGTGTAGTGATAATGATAGGAAAAATCTAAAGAAATAAAAAAAAAAATCAGGACATACAATAAATAATATTCTACTACAAACAAAATAAACTAACAATTCCTTACTACAAGAAAAATAATACAACCATTTCAGTTGTCTTTATGACATTAGCCTGACTGCCTTAATTTTCTAACATTTTCTTCAACTTGAGCTTCTCCAGAAATTCCCTCAGACAACACACTAACCACTTTTCACCATCTGATTCACTCCCACCAGTATTGTCATTATCATTGAAAATATTACAAGTATCACTGTCATTCAAAACATCCCGAGCTCAGTCTGCAATAATTAAGAAACAGATTACATCTCTCACCCCTTCTGCCTCCCAAAACTACAAATAATTTTAATAAAAGCTTAACCCTGCTTTGATGGCTGTATGGCTAAAGGTATCACTCTCATGTTAAAACTAGACTGCAAATGACAGGGAGATTGGGGTTCAAATCCCAGTCGGGTGTACTAAAGAGGTTTTTTCCTAAATGGTTTTCCACTCTTCCTTCACACAAATATGGATACACTTCCTTTAAATTCAACCTTCCAGCTTTTGGACGATTCAGTTTATTAAAGAACCTCCAAATCTTCCTCTGTTCTTTAACAATTCTTCCTCCTATATTTGCTCCCATTCTTCTCCTCTCATTTGCACATTCTGTTATTTGGTCCTCCCATCCTTTTATAAGCCACCCTTGCAGTATTTTTCCTACATACTTCATCTCTATCATTCTCTTTGGCATCCTCTCCTTTTCCATCCTTGTTACATGTCCATACCATCTCACCCTTGCTTCCTCTACTATCTCATGTACTCCCTGCACCCCTACTCTTTCCTGGGTAACTCAATACTTAATCCTGTTTCTTCTCGTGACAGCTAACTATGGATTCAAAATATATCCTACAGCATTTCCTTACATTTCACTGGCACTTCTCTTACTATAATATGATATTCAAAAGGCATGCCATTATACTGAATAAAAATTCTCTTAAAATTTCCAATTGAAAGATAGTACTCTACATAATTGATGGCTTGTATACATTGTTTGCAAACCACCTCCTTTCAAAGGTAATGCCTGGGTGTGCCACTCAGGGTAACACACAGAAATTCTTATTAGGGGGAGTCCAAACTAAATAAGTTACAAGTCAACAGTCAATCCAATCCATTACCTGTGTACGATTCATACTTTGAACAAATTACTTTATGAGACTATATAAAGATTATACATTAGAACCTAAAGCGATACATCTAGCTATTTACTGTAATGGCATATAACAATTATTTCAATAGACCAGTAAACCCTTGCAAAACTTTCGCACATTCAACCTTCCCAAAAAATAATATTTAGTCTTTTGTTGGGTTGTTGAAATTAAATTCTCAGCGAAGTGTAGGCCTATACACAAAATAGCAAAGAGAGTTTATTTTCGGCAATTGCTAGATTTTTCCTTAAACTTAAATTTTAAACAAACAATGTGTTTTAACATAAGCTGAGTATGCTATGTCAGAATTCAGTAAAAAAAATCCTATCCACTAATACCTTATTCATCGCTGTAGGCGTTGTATTAGTTAATAAAATTGGATGTTGATAACAAATAATATATAGGATTATATAGATATTCATAACATGAAGGGGATTTAACATTGAAAAATCATTGCTTTGTATTATAATCTTATTTATCTTTCATGTTTGCCTGGGTGGGGGGAGGGGGGACTGTATGTGCGCCCCCTGGTGTCATTAATGAATAAAACTACAATAGTTTTTATGAATAAAGATTTTCCAAGGATCTTGGTTCTATTTAGCAAGGACCATGCATAAGACTATCCTGTATTTTTGAGTTCTACAATATAAAAATTATAGTTAATATAAAATTTCAAATAACATAAGTTGCTTGGTTACTACCAAATATTTTAACCCCTTGACCTACCATTTAACCTGGCTATGTTTTACAGCAAGATTACCATTTAGATTCACATCAAAATACTTTATGCACAAGTTTAGTTTAACTGATATAACTTCTATTATATATTTGTAATTTTAATGCTCTAAATAACATTTTTATTTCATGCTAAATTATCAATTTTTCTCTTCCCTCCTCCTCCCATATACAGTCTTCCTTCCTCTCTCTTTACCTCCACTATTGCTCCTCTTTCTTAGCATTTGCATTCAGCCTTTATTTATCTCTCTTTCGCTCCTTTATCACTTAATTTTACTCATAGTGTTGATATGCCCCATAAAGTGTTTTTGTTTCTCAATAACCTTTCTTTGCTTACATTTGTTTGACTGTCTGAATCACTATTTTCAAAAGAGCTATCACTTTCAGAAGATTATTATTGCTGACACCTTCAGTTAGTTCAACACTTTCACTCTCATAATCATCAGAAAAATCTACATCCTCCTTATCACTAGCGACAACTAAATCCTTTACATTTTCTAAATCACAAAGTATCTGTCATTTCTTTGTCAATTAGCCGTTTTTTAGGCCGAGAAACTTTCTGTTTACTAGTTGATGCAATTTCATAGCTTGACTGTACTAATAATTGAGTAAAACCTCTTTGTAAAAAAAAATCTACATGAAAGTTTTGGTTGAAATATAATGAATAAAACTGCAAGTTATATTCATACTGCCCCTGCCGTCTATGGAAGTAGCACCTGCTATCCATAGTGGGATTGAAAATTAAGAAATAAAACTGCCGTGTTCTATTTATAACACTCATTCCATCAATTGCAGTAACACTTGCAATTCATGAAAGAAATGAAAGAAATAAAAAACAAAATACACAAAAATAAATGAAACGTTTGTTTGAAATACAAGGAATAAAACTGTCAAGTTTTATTTATACAGCTCCTGCCATCTTTAAAGTATAAGCAAGAACACAATGTGCGAGCGCTGCTCGTCAAAGAATCTGTGTGGCATACTATGTTATGACGAGCCCTGCTCATCAAAGTACGCCAAGGGGTTAAAGTTATTAATTTGTAATGGTATTTTGAGAAGTGTTTCTAAAATCACAAATAGGCTGGTATTGGCACTAATGTCAATTTAGTCAATGTGAATCATTAATACTAAATCACATAAATTATAATATGATAGTGTATAACCTGAATGGGTATTAAGATGTGGTGCAAAAAATAAATAAAAAATAATAATAGTAATAACAACAATAATAACAATAATAATAACAAAAGTAATAATAATATTATGGTAATAATAATGATAATGATAATAATAATAATAATAATAATCTAATTTGGATATTTTGAGTTTTAAAAAACTGTGCAGAGTACTTTTTTCATCTGATCTACAATTTATTAATAATATCAATCAACTTATAATATTTGGTGATTCTACAAGGGTGGTTCAGTAGGTGTACTCGTGGTTGTAATTAATTTACTAACATTTATACTCTTATTAGCTTACAAAACATAATATAATTCAATACTATATCACTACTTCTTAAGACAGTCCCAGACTATATGAAGCAACATTACAGAAGACCCCCTACTTTGAGCATGTTACGGCCTTGTCCATTCAAACCTTGTCCAAACACTCCTGAAAGAATTTACCTTCGAATATAAGTGGGATCAAATATATTTAATCTTTCATGCGATTTGAAAGCAGGTAATGCAAAGGCGATTTAGGGTTCAAAAGTACTAAATTTTTGTTGTTGATAGCTCCACTTGTGTTAAGCACATTTAAAGTTAAAAATATATGCCATAATTATAAGCTTTTCCTTAAAGAGCTAGATTAATATTTTGAATGATGGCATAAAATATTCAAATGTGTTGTTTTTTAAATAAATATAAATAGTTTATTGTTTTTTTCACTCTACTTGGTTGAATTGTACCACATATATAGCAGCACTTGGAACAGATAGATATAGCCCAATTGTCTTGTGCAGAACCATTTGAAATACCTTATTTCCTACAAGGATCCTAGTATAAGGTAGGATTCTGGTAGGAAAATGGACTGTCAGAAGGTTCTTACTAAGAAATTTAGCTGTAGTAAAGCTACAGAAAATTAATAGGTACATACTAACTTAGGCTGAGCTTAGGTTCTAGTCTAGATTTAGTAATGTATTGATGAGAGATTTTTCATGACTCATATTTCTGATCAAACACAATGTTCCTTGTTCAAATATTTTGATAAAGTAGCACTGATCATAGTTCACCATGTCAGGTACCTGATTTGTCTACGTTTTTTAACTGTATTACATAGGGACAACCATCAATTAAAGAAAAGTTTATATGGCAAGTCCTGTTTGGTTGGTCTATTCACTTACATGACGAAAAATAAATTTAGCGTGTTTGAAAAAAAATTAATTTGGGATAATATTTGGTCCAAAAAGGGTAAGGCCACTGGAGAATGGAGGTGGTTACATATGGTGAGTTACCTACTTTGTACTTTTCACAAGACATTGTTAGGAAAATCAAATCTCACAGATTACACGGTGAACAGTGATTACATGGTGGGCAGTACATGGAACACGAATGGAAGAATCTAGAACCATGTTCATGGTATTGACTGGGAAACCTAATGGTAAGAGACCATTGGGAAGATCTAGACACAGATGGGGGTACAACATTAGAATGGACCTGAAACAGATAGAATGAAATGAGGTGGATTGGATAGAGCTACCCCAAAATAGAGATAAGTGGCGTACTTTCGTAAGTGTGCCAATGAAATGTCAAGCTCCCGATACCATATAATAAGTAGGTGGTAAGTCCTACTTGTTGAACCTGGTATTGGGTACATTAATTAGCTATTCAAAGCTGCAATTATGATGTATTTTAACATGTTATCTATTGTTATCTATCCTACAAAGGCCAACACACCTGCAGCTTAGAAAATCTTACTTACCCATTAAAATATACCCATTGCCATGATCACTATCTAGTTATGAACATTGAAACATAATAGAAAATTTGATCACCATGCCATTACAGCTTAGTAAAAACAACAAACAAAAAACTAGTTTTCTTACACACTAAAAGCCATAGCTTGAACTTTGATTGGGGAATGTCTCAATATGGATCATTGCTTGCCATCGGCACTGGGGGTATACTATTCTCAACATATGTTGAATCTAGACAAGAACCAAAACTCAACCTAAGATAGTTCCTACATTAATACCTGCCCGTACAGATTTTTTTAAAGCCATTTATCAATCTTCGAGCACTTCTATCTATAGTGAACCTTGAAAAGTGAAAGTTAAGTGAGGCTTTATGTCTTTAAATAATTGTTTAAAAAAGGTAATTGGTTAGAACCAAATCCAGATATTGATAAAGATTATCAACATACCCCAGCCAAATCCTTTGATGAACATCCCATTGATGTACAGTGTATAGCACATTAATACATCAAAGAAGGTTTATTAACTTTTTCAAGGTCAGGTAAGGAAGGGTCGTCCTTTGCTGATTTAACTTCTTGCCTATTTGTGCTTTAAGATCGCATAATGTCATACCTTGTATGACACTTAGATTGTGAATGTTATATAGTTAATTGTGTCACTATGCCTAGTTTCAGAATTTTCCTCAATGTACATAATTATGTACAAGGATATTTCATAATATAATATTATTTGGTAATTAAACTAAGGTATATCATTTATTTTTATCAAGACCAGTCTTAAATGTATCCCATTTAATTGCTTTAATTGGTTGTATCAATATAGCTTTATTTTTAATTTAAGATGGACATTGTAAATAATATGCTACATAGAAGAAACCATTAAATGCTTAAGACAGACTCTTTTATTAAATAATTCTATCTCACCATTAGTATTAACAGTAATTGTCAACAGTGTCCCAAGTTGACTGAACTCTTCATTTGTGTCTTGCTCCCATCAGGCCCGGACGGCAAAGTCATATATGAAAAGAAAGACAGTGTAAATAACAATAGTAAGTAGCTATGACCACTCACTGCTACGCTTCTAATTGTTCCTTATGTCTTGTTGGCTATATATCGTAATACTGTTGGCGAGTGTTATGATATAAAGTGTTTGTTTTTATTGACCCTATGGAAGAGGGGTGGTATCTTGTTGTTTTGGCAGGGTTGCCACACATCAAACTTTATGTCTTAAAAAACTGAGGCAGTAAAGAATAAATCTATACATTTATCAAAATTTCATTGGCACATGAAATGTATAAAATCAACACTTCTCGTCCAGCGAACAGCGATTCGATTGGTCTTAAGAAACATTGATTTCCTAGTGATAAAAAATTTCACCTAAACAGTAAACTCTCAATTATTTGTGTGTGGGTTATCCAGGTTGTAGCTAATCTGTGTTTTAATCAGATAATTTTTTTATTTCAATGGGGGAGTCTTCCAAGCAAATTACGAACTTTTGAAAAGTCGCTGTTGGTCTTGTGTCCTGGTAAACATAAAAAATCAGTTTTCTAGATAAACCTGTTTGTTAAGGAAGTGTTGATTTAGGATGGGATGCGAGATTAAATTCACTATTAAATTTAACTATCCACATTTTTCAAATATTCATGTAACTTCTCACTTTCATTAGCCCGGATTATCAAGAGTCTATTGTACCTCAAACAAATTTGGCATAACGTTAATTAATTGGTCTTTTTGGATATAGTTAATGACTTGTCTAAAAATATGTTGGATTGGTTGGAGGATCATAAAGACTAGTACAAAGATTCTCCCCCCTCCAATCAACCCCATATATTTGCCATTATTATTTTATTTTTAATTTAATAATATAGGACACCATGATTCAGACAAGAACAATCATCTAAATGAATATTTGGAATTATTTAAAGAGTATAATAATTCTCTTCACAAAATACCATTATTTTGATTGTATACTTTTTTTTTTTAACAAAAACGTGACAGGTACAGCAACATTGTTTAAAAGTTCAGTACTATACATGTTGAGAAAGGTGGCAATCCTGCTGTTGCTGGCATTCTTGGTTGGCTTTTAGCTTTTTGGCCCTTATCTTGTATCACTTGATCATCATCACATCATCATTTATACAGCAGACACTGTACATGCTTTTAGAGTGGCCTTTGGAACACACAAAGACATGTCACATTGACGGGGAACTAAATATAGGAGCCATTAATCATTCAAAAGCTAAATTAATTTTATGATTAAAACTGACATCTGAAATGTCATTTTTTTAAAAAAGTAGAAAAATAACTTGAGCGTGAAAAAAACTTTTTCAGAGAAATTAACAGCTATAAATTATTTCAAGTGCTTTAAATAAGATATACGTTCAAACTCCAATAAAATATACTATCATTTTTTTGTAGATAATTTATTTTATTTACATTGTATCTGTTAACAAGGAACATAACATATCTCTGACTTTATGTTGGAAAGTTATCCAAATAAGTTATGAATTTAAAAAAAATTGTAAGGCGCAGAAAATGTTGAAAATAAAAATAGTGTTTACACAATGAATAATTTGTAATTTTTGGTAAAATATTTGAAAGTCAGAAGTAAAAATATTGTATATATAGTGAATTAAACCAGGAGGGTTAAAGACATTAAGCAAAGTTGACTGACCTGAAGTGTTGAGGACCAATCCCAACTTGTTCTTTTCTGGCAAATGCTGAGGCATTCCTTTAAAACATACCATAATATTTTCTTCACTATATTGTTTAAGTTGCCTGATAACCAGTATTGACATTCAAGCATGTAAATAAAAAGTAATGCCAGCTTTAAAAAAAAAAATTGCCAACTTCTTTTACGACTAAATGTTATTTTAAAATTACATTTTTTGTGGATCTGTTTGAAACTGTCTTCATTAAATGGTTAATATCTAAAAACTATTTATTTAAGTATTTACATGGGCAGAGCACTTAGCAGAAAAAATTCCAAGTCAACATATTTATCACAGAATAAAGCGATTTCTAAGGGGCTCATAGGGCACCTTAACTATTAGAAGAAAGTTGACCACTGAACACTTATTGAGTAATTTAAAATTAAATTATCTTATTTCATTCAAATTAAACCCCTAAACCCATATTTAGTTACCAAGGATGAGTGGGGGTGGGTTTGGTAGGGGTGGGGGGAAACAGATCTATCACAATGCTTAAACAAATGCATATATTTAAAAATGTATAGTAAGCAATTAAATTGGGTAACTTTTTTCTAAGATTTATGTATTTTTGATACTGGATATTCTAAAACCATAACAATAATTAGCACCCCTAGGAGGTCAGGACTATAGTTAATTTCTCAACTAATTATATTGGTGGTGGGTTTCTGACAACCTATGGGTTAAAAGTTAAAACATAAACAAATGAATATTAATGAACTCTATTTGTTTATTAATGTTTTACAAATATGAGTAACTATATATATATATATATTTATTGTGTTTACATTTACGCAAAAAGTACTTACAAAATATATTGACAAATGAACATAATATGTTTATATGTGTGTGTACAAAAGTATTGAATGCACTACCTATAATGCTCTATTATAAAAGTACAGTATATGATAACAGGCATGGGTTACAAAAGGGATAAACGTTGAGCTCATCTAGACTGGTTTAACACTGATGGGAATGTTAGGTTTCTCATTCTTGCAGGTTGTATTGAGGGTGATTTTTCCTGGTCTATTTCCACACAAATGTGGGGTGGATTTAATCTAAAATTCTTCCTTCCGCATTCTCACACCATTGGGGAACTTCATAATAATCATCAACATTATTCCCAGCCTGTACCTGGCCAGTTTAGTAAAATACCTTAATATTCCTCTGTCCTTCTACCAGTCTTCTTTTTTTATTTCACTTTCACACTTTCTGTTATCAGTTCATCTCATCTCTTTCTTCAACTCCCTTGCAGTCTTTATCCTATACACTTCATCTCCATCATTTTCTTTGGCATTCTTCTCTTTTCCCATCCCTTTCCTCATTACATGCTTATACCATTCTAGTCTTGCTTCCTCTAGTATTTCATGTATTCCCTGTACCCCCACACTTGCCCGGACTTAATTCCTAATCCTGTTTCTCCTCATGACAGCTAACATGCTCCTCACAAACATCATTCCCTTGGCCTCCACTTTCCTAGTTTCTCTCATATTCATTGGCCATGTTTCTGCTGCATGTTTGACTATGGGTACAAAGTATTTCCTTACACTTTCAAGGGCTCCTCTCTTCTTCATAGTAGATCTTTAGCACAGCTATAGAATATCTCCCCATTAGTGAAATTAAATATGGTTAACCAGGAAGGACAGGACAAAAAGAAGGTATAATCTATTTGCCTTTAGGATCCACTCTATTCTAATTATACCTGTAACAAGCCACTTTAAAAGAGGGTTGTCTAGTGTGGTGTTACCGGTTTGAGCAACATTTGAAGAAATTACATTATCTGAGCAATGTGTGTGGGCAGGAACAGTTTACTTGTGAAGTTCCATCTCATCAGCTTGCAAAATCTCATACGACACCACTGCGTTCTAATGAATCAACTTTTTTTCTCGTAGCATCCCATTATTGTACATACTTGAACTAAGCTCTTTAATAGATAAACTTGGTGACCTGGCGGTCTAGAGTTAAGGTGTCAGACTTCTAGGCTGGTGGCCGGGGTTCAATTCTCGGTTGCGGCAAAGATTTATCTGATTACCAAACCCTACCTTCACCTCTGACAAGACATCTTGTGAATGTGAGGAATGCCAGGCCTCCACCATGGTTCGGATTCCACGTTAAACTGTAGGTCCTCCATTTCATCTCACAATCACCCTACCATTACACATTAGTGTAAGTGCGTATAACCCGAACGGGTAGTAAGACGCGGTGCTAATAATAATAATAATAATAATAATAATAGATACATTTGAATACTATCTAAACAAATTTAAGTTTTGTAAGGTTAGTGGCAGTATAAAAAGTGTGACATGTACTTTTTTCATTGTGCAACGATTGCACTACTTGTTACTTTAATATCTCCTTTGCCATCTTATTTTTTATACACACACACACACACAGCCCTTAAGAGAAGCATTTGACTTGCTAATGTAATAGGTATTTTCAAATGCTATAATTATTTACATTACAATTTTTTTTTTTAATCTAAGTAAACTCTACATTTTACAATATACCCTTCATAGTAGGACCTTGATCTTATTGTGACTGTATCTCAGTTCAAAACGTTTCAATCTCTTTCTCTTCATGTATTTAAAACATGTCTAGTCTAGGGATCCCATTCATCTTGATTTTCCTGTAATAGTTCCGGTCTTATGCGTTCAATAGAACTCTCCCTTGGTGTCCCAAAAAATTCACCCCGGGACACTAAATGTCTCAGGCTTTTCCAATTTATAAACATAAGAACATATCTATTTGTTGGTGCATACTGACATTTGGACTTTCTCCCAATATTAGATGTATGGTGTTCATAGTTCTTCAATACAAAAAAAACTTTAAAAAATATATTTTGTTTATGTAAACTTAAATATTACACCACAGTAGTTGTGAAAAAAGAGGACACGTCTGTAAGAGTGGGACAACCACTAACCAGAGAGAATAGAGGAGGTAGAAGAAGAAGAAGTTTAGTTTAGTCTGGACTGAGATTGCTGGGGATGAAGGAAAAATATGTTAAAGTGATCTGAGTTTGAGTATATTTCTTCTTATGTCTGTTTTAATCTTCTGTTAATATTTCAAATGGATGATGATGCTATCCAAGATGTTTTGTTGTTCTTACGCTAAAAGATTAAATCATCTTCATTCATTGAATGAAATGTTAACAATGTCTTCTTCTACCCCCTATCACCAACATTTTATGAAATTAGTCACTTTTTAATTATTCTTTTAAAATAGTTTGTATACCTGAAGTTATCAAATGTAAAAGCTTTATACTCGGTACCTGATATTGAATGCATGGCTTATTTTTGCACTCATCTCCACAGTAGGAAGCTTTTGATGATCAACTTTCCTTCATAATAGCTTTTACCAGTGTATAATTGGTTCATACCAGCTTTATATCGCTAGTTTTGCAAATGTCACCCCATTGTAAACTTGTGTAAATAACTGTTTTTATAATAGTTTATATTCTTGCTGTACCCATTTTGAGGCGAGGTTTGGTTGTTATTTCCTCATGACAGATTTATTAGCTATGAAACACAACTAAATAACTTGTATATTTGGACACTCATTTCTAAATATTGATTTGAACCTCATAGTATGAGCTTAGCAGTTAGCACACTGCTACCATATTTGCGGAGCTTTCAAGGCTACTATCTAGTTATATAAAACTATCACATTTGTTTTGGATATAGGTAAGAACCTAGCCAGCTCAGTTGATCACACAATAGCGTTCTAAGATATTGGTTAAGAGCTCATATCCATCTCCAAGAAATATTTGTAAAATATATATGTTCTGTGTATCATACATAACATACCCAAAGGAATTGAAACACAAATAATTGGGTAAAAACTCGATAAACCAACTTAATTTAAATTAGCACCCAATGTAATTATACTTCCATAATAAAGTGTGTGAAGGTATGTTCATATATTATTTTATTCACAGTTGTTACTCAGTTTACATTTACTTTGTTGACTTTAATTGGTTACAACCTAAAACAGTTAACGTTACTCTTACAACAAATTGTAAAACTAAAAAACTGCACAGTAAAATCAGTAATAGAGAATGCTAGTTACCAGCTTTATAAATTACTTGATTCAACTTAGTGAACTGTTGCTTATAGGTCTGAAACTTTATTAATTGGAGCAACTTGAGACAATACATTGTCATCACTTAACTTCATTTTTTTTTTAAATGTACACTTTTCACTGTTGGAAAAGGAGGGCATAACTGTTTTTAATGTTGAAGTAAAGCTAAATAGTTTTGTTATTGTTTCATGCTTAGGAGAAAAATTATATTGTTTATATTTATCTAACTTTTAAAACCAAAACTATACAGTGTTTTATAAAATGTACTAGAGCAAAATTGTGTTAAATACCAATATCATCCTAAGCTTATTATTAAAGCTATTTTTTTACAATAACATATAATCAGCACCAGATTTAAGGGTGAGGGGGGGGGCGTAATCACCCCACACCCCGCCAGACACGCGCCCCCCCACAAGAAAGAAACCCCCACATATGTAAATCTGACATTATGTGTAATTCATTCACTTTTGACCGCTGACAACCTTAACTTTAAAATATATTATAAAAATGTTATACTATAAAATACAGTATAACAAAGATTCAAAATAAATGTGTATTTCAGATGAAAAGAATTGTGAAGATTTATATAATCAAAATCAGAATTGTTATTCAAAATATATTTGAGGCAGGTAAATATTTGAACCCAAGTCCAAATTTTTAAAGCTTGGCACACCCTTATCGTATGTTTTAACTAAAACAGTCCAAGGTAGTATGTGATCTTAAAAAATAGGTTAATTTATACAGTTTAACATTTTAAATCCAGATTATCACATTTCTAGCCCTTTTCTGTTAATTACTTATCAACCACTTTTTAGTTATATAATTATATTCCTGTTAAGAAGATGTTGTCAACTTCTAATTAAGTTATGGATATTTAAGACAGGGCATAATTGCTGCTATAAATTCTTGCCACTAATTTTTTTTCTTCTTCTTAAAGCTGTCTGGTAACTAGCATACATTTTACAAAAAGATTGAATCCTGTATTTGTAAATCTACTAAATTTGTCATGAATTTTATTTGACATAGGAGTGATGGTAAACTGACAACTATCAGAAAATGTAAAAACGGTTAACAGAAAAACATAATCAAAAACAAAATGTTTGTTGTGAAAGCTTTGACTGACAAAAGTAGCAACAAATCAACATGTAGCCTTGTAGATCATATAGTTTGGCGAGTGTATACATGAAAGTAGTTGTAGAAGCTTTTACTAGCTGCCACTTACTCTCCCACTGTTGATAGGGTATAGTCACCAAAGTCATTATAAGTCTACTTACTACACATTTAATAACCGCCTGAATTGTTGTAAAATCATTTATAAAACTAAGCATGCTACATAGGCTAATTATTTAGGAATGTGAATTTATTTATGATGACGTTTTCAAAGTTCCTGTTATTCAGATATATTTTAAAACCATTATCAGGTTTTAAATATTTTGTAATCTCTATGTGAATCAAACTGTCAAAACAAAGCATAAAACCTATATAAAATTATGTATTTTATAGATTAAGATTCAAATGCTTGATTATTTTGCCATTTTGTTCATTGTTGAAATTGTTTACTGTAAGTATTGAAAATGTATTTTAAAGGCTTGGGATACTGTTTTCTAGGAGACAATGGTGGTTCGAAGTTAGTGAAAAATGACAGTGAGCGACAAATAACCTCCTCAAACTCCACTATTGCCGAGGTGGCCGTCGACCAATTACAAGCCAGCGAGAAACTCATAGCAGGTTTGGAAACCAACATACTATTATATTTTACCAAGTTATGTTTCATTTGAATGGAACACTGTACTCATAACTTAAATATTTTGTTTGAGTAAACTCTTACTTTGTCTAGCCTTTTTTAAAAGGTCTCTTATAAACTTATACGATGATCTCTACGGTAATGTAACTTTTTGTCTCTTGTGCTGAACTTCATCAAGATTCTTTCTTACTGTATCAAATTTAACTTCTATTTCAACCCTTGTTATTATTTGGTGTTAGTTTTATTATTAGATTTGCCCATGTATATATGTAAATATGGTATAAACAAGGGCTTTTACACAGTTTTTTTTTAAACCACAAGCCATATTTTTACTGTTGAAAGCTTTGAGGACTGCATTACCAAACATATATAGACATAATTTTTTATATTATGCTACCGTCCAAACCCTATTTCCAGGACAAACTAGATCGGACTAGGCCAAATTGGATATATCCTGCCCCTTGAAGGATAGACCGATATAGCCTGATGTTTATAGGCAGTACTAGTTTTCATTCTTCTTAACCTATACAATGAATTGACCTTGTACAGGTTTCACTATTCACAGTTTGTTGCGCAAATGTTGTAATCTAACCTAACCCTGGTTTGGCCTAATAAAATTATAGGCTATACTAATTTATCCTATGAGCTAGGCCAAAATTTTGAGATTAACGAATTTAGACTAGGCTAGACTAGACTAGTGCATCCTTAGACTCTTAGGATGTATCAATTTGGCCTAGTCCGATCTAGTTTGTCTTGGAAATCGGGTTTGGACGGTAATATATACATGTAAATAATTATAAAATTTGAAACTGTTTGTATTTTACCTAAAACCTTTGATATGAGGCTTAACACATATTTTATAGTTACATTCCATAGTTTCCTTCACCTCTGACAAGACATCTTGTGAATGTGGGGAATGCCAGGCCTCCACCGTGGTTCGGATTCCACGTTAAACTGTAGGTCCTCCATTTCATCTCACAATCACCCTACCATTACACATTAGCGTAAGTGCGTATAACCCGAACAAGTAGTAAGACGCAGTGCTAATAATAATAATAATAATAATAATACATTCCATAGTGTTTCAACACGCTCGAATCATTCCATTCACATGCCTAAGTCATGATTTAGTTTGTTTAATACAGGGCTGTGAAATCGGGATGGGATGCCAACCCTCCGACTCAGACACCTCAATTTTTCTACTGTCCGACTCTGACTTCCACTCCATCAGAAATGCCTAAAGTATATTAATTAGTAATAAGAAAAAGTAACTGCAGTAAAATGCTTCAATACAGATTACTTCATAAGAAGCTTTTTTGTATTGTGAATTTATATTAGAATAAATTTGTCAATTAACATTATAAATATTGGTCCTAATGAATCAAAAGCAGTATAAAATTAAAATGATATACCGGTAGTTACTGTGTATTGTTATAATATTATAAGTTTTTATTTTGAAGTCTGAGTCGATATATTTTTATCGGCTTCGACTTCACCCAAAATTGCTTCTGACGCCACAGCACTGGTTTAATCAAAACAAAATCATAACTTACAAAGATTAGGAATATTAGGAACTAGACTATAGGTATTAGGAAGTTAAACTCTATAGATATTTAATTTGTGTAAAATTTATTAAATTGAAAAACATTTGAAGGTTGCATACACTAGTTTGGTGGGCCACAGGTTGAAGATACCTGATTTATATTATGTGATTGGTAAAATTGGTCACAATAACAATGTGGCAGACCTTGATCCTGGATTTTGTGCTTCCATTTTAACTTAGTTCAGGCAGCTTTTCAACCTCTGATTTAACTAGCCTCTCCACATATAATCCAAACGGGTAGTAAAATGCAGTGATAGAAGAAAAAATGAACTATCTCCTTTTCAGGAGAGTTACTTTTAATTCCCTCACTGCTAACACGTAAGCATTTGACTTAGATAAATAATGGCACGGCATATTTCCAGAATTGAACGAGTCTTGGGAGGATAAGCTCAAGAGGACAGAAGTGATCCGTCTTCAGAGGGAGGCTGTGTTTGCGGAGATGGGCGTAGCTGTGAAGCCTGATGGAATCACAGTTGGTGTCTTCTCGCCCAAAAAGGTGAAAACTGTCATTTACTTGAATGTTAAGCTGGGTTCACTTTTACATAAGATGAACCATCAATCACAATTAAATAAACAAGTTACAAAAACAATACATTTGATACTGTTTTCAAATCCTAAAAATACATACATATTTACAAAAAACTACTTTTTTTTGTAACTTAAAAATATATATTATGTTCTTATTACACTTATAAAAAGTTATAAGTATTTACTTTTGTATTGCTATTCTGTGTGGTTTGAGTTTTCGATAGTTTGAGATGGGCAACTATTTATCGATAGTTTGAGATGGGCAACTTTTTATCAAGACTATGTTACAGTTAAAAATATATTTAGGATGGTTAGTTCAAAAATCATAGAACAAATAAAGTTAAAGCGCAGTACTTTCATTCATAATACAATAAATTACACTTTAAATCAAATCTATGAAATTCTATTAAATAAATAAAATAACATACTCTCTGGTCATCTAATTTTTGAAAATTATTATAACTCTTATAATTATAATTCTTATAACAAGGGACTGGACTTTGACTATTTCCCTTATATTTTCTTTGATTGCATAGGCAGCTGAAGTATATGAGGGCTATTTGTATTTTAACCTTCGTTTAAAATGTATCTCGCGATGAAAGCTAAGTATGGAGTAGTTCACATATACACAATTACATCATGTGATGGATTGTTTCTCCCCGCCATCTTTTGTTAGTTAGGATTGTCTTATGAACGAGTAAACATGTGTGCTGCTATTGATGTTCCCACCAGCTGTGAAATTAGTGCTGTCATCTGTTTTTCTCACACTGAGGGCCAAACTCCTGTTGAAATTCATCAGAGAATTGATACATTGTACAGTCCAAACTTTATGAGTGAAGGTCGGAGAGTGGTGTAGAAAACTTAGAGATGGGCAACCTGACATGCACCATAAAGGTGGTCAAGGTTGGCGATCATTGGTGACTGATGAACTTGTTCAAAGTTCAAAATTTCAGAGCTTTCCTGTGATTTTCTCCATATTTCTTGAACTGTTCGGTATGAGATCATTACAGGCTATCACAAGTTTTGTGCAAAATGAGGTCCAAAAATTCCTGTGATGTGAATAAAATGCAGAGAATTTCTTGCATTGTTACAGCAAAGATGGGGATGAGTTTCTTTACCTTATTGTTATGGGTGATGAAACCTGGATTCAATTTGTGAGTCAAAAACAAATAGCAGTCAGAGTAAGTGGATGCACACACATTCACTAGACAAACTCAAAAAGTAAAAAAAAAAAAAA
>CABFOV010000867.1:55622-87325 GCA_902141375.1 Timema poppense
GAAATGAGGAAGTGAAGGAGTGTGGAATGAACTGTGGCATGGTGAAGTGATGATAACAAATGACAATTAAGAGGATAGGGTCTTGTAAAGCTATTTATTAGGATATAGTAGAGCTGATAAAAGTAAAGAATGTAAAATATCTTGAATGCTTAATTGTGGGGAAGGGTGGACGTGGAAAGGATCTAATGAGAAGTCAGCAGGTCGAGTTTTTTAAAGGTGTGAGAGAGACGTTCTATGGAGAAAAGGAGTGCCTTTGAGTGTGTTAGAAAGTGCTCTATAAGGTGTACTCTGCACCCATTGTCACATTACCAGCAGAAACAGGACATTAAATATAATAAGAGATAGAAGGAAAGTGGAGGCCGTGGGGATGAAGTTTGTGGGAAGCATGTTAGCTGTTACAAGGGGAAAGAAGATAAGGAGTGAAGTTGTCCAAGAAAAAGTCGGGTTTAAGGGAGTACATGAGATAGTAGGGAAAGCAAGACTGAAATGGTATAGGTGTGTATTGAGGATGCAATATTTGTGAACTTAAAAATGTTGGTTGGAAGGAACAAAGTATAAGAATAATTTACAAGTTTAACAATTCAGTTAATTAATATCCAAACAAGTCAATAGGACATACATAGAATTATAGATGGAGAGTTATTCTAACCATACATTGTTTAAACATGAGAATATAAACGGTTATAGTAATATAATTAGCTCGACAAAGGAGCATCAAGTGTGAAGCACCCAGGTACACCCTATAACTCAAACATATTAGTCATAGGTGTTAATAAGAAAAGCTTGTAACTCGTTGAAGCAGGACAGTTACTAAGTCATCAAATAGGATGAAAGGGATCAACTCTAAGGAAATTTAATTAAGTAGCGGTAATCAAATCTAATTACAAAATGATCATAGATAATTCTACTCCAGTCAACTGACCGTGAGGCTTCCAACTACAACACATAATTTCAAATATAAAGAACTAAACCACATAAATTTAGTCCCAGTTTAAGGAGCTACAGCGGCGGTAATTAACATGAGCTAGCTAGCTTGTGTTAACTCCATAGAGAGTTAGACATTACCATGTTATAAGCTACTAGAAGAGAAACTTATATTTTACAACTAGTAAACGGCTAACTACCAGGAATCTAGACGCTACAGACACTATGGCCAGTCACTTCCTAATTAGGACTGCCTGAGTAATCAATTGTATATTTATTCTGTTACCCTGAAAAGGGGACAATAATACTAAACAAAATAGTGATCATTTTTGACTTATGCTGAAGGCGCCACAAGGGAGCCAAACACAACAGACCAAACCCCATGAGCCACTACTATGGACAAGTAGCACTCCCACGGGTTGCGCACTGCATATTAGTACACATTTAGACACATCAGAGACAAGTGTCAGCTACAGACCGAGTTAGGTCGTGAAACAAAGCAATAGATAACCTGCTATCCTCCATTATTTAATTATATTCTTTAAACTAGCCGCAGCATGGTCATATATATTCTAAGGAGTCTAATCTTGAGCCTAATATTTGCGACTAAGCCTAATAGACATAGAAAGATAGTGCATAAAGTTTTAAACTATGCCTTATGGGCATAGTTAAACAAGTCAGTATAACTGACATACAAAAGACTAAGTCATATGGGCATAGAACAATAAAAGCTCAAAGCTCAGCAAAATAAATAATGCTTTAAGGACATAAGGAAACAAGTCGGCAGTGCCGACATACAAAAGCTACGTCATATGGACATAGAATAATTGAGCTCAATGCTCAATAAATATTACAATACCCCTCAATAATTATATTATCCGCCCGTAGCTTGCTCTGCGGCGAAGAGGTGATGCAGACGCCTCAACCATCATGGTTTTCAGTATGTAGTCTTAACAGATGCTCATGAATATATTCCAGTAGTTCCTCCGACGAGTGGTTACAATAGAATAGATATACGTGAACCAAGGACATGCCTATTTATACCAGTGGGACTGATAAAATTTGGCAAGGCTAGCTCCAAGTACGAATAGGGGTGATAATCTTCACGAATCATGTGACCCAACCCCTAGCGCTTGACGACGGTTGTGGGGAACACCCCGAATGACGCCTTTCTCATTTACTCGTCATCTGGCCCAGGTGTTAGATGTTTTTGTGTTGGTCTTCAAAGCCGAGTTGCCTCATTCGCTGGAGCATTTTTAATGAGGATTAGGCGTCTCCCGCTTGTGATGTCGCAGCGAGTCTATATCTGCCACACATTATTATAACTTATTAGATCTGGTAGTAATAGTCCTAGACCTATTATAGAGTTTTATTGGGTGTAAGGGTTAGATAGTATCTAACACGTTACAAGGATGGAAAATGAGAGGATGCCACCAAAAAGAACAATAGAGATGTATGTAAGAAAAAAGACCGCAAGGGAAGCCAAGAAAAAGATGGGAGGAGCAAATAACAGAAAGTGTTCAAATTAGAGGAGAAGTATGAAAGTAATTTAAGGAGGAAGAGTAGTGGAAGGATAGAAGAAGATGAAAACACTTTACTAAACTGACCAGGCCACATAATGTAGAAACTAGCATCCTCTAAAATTAGGAGGCTTTCCTTTATATACCACTTTTTATTTATGATGGATGAAGTAGCAACGTTATTATATTTTATATTTACAGTAAGTTATAGCCACATCTAAATATCAATTTTTTAAATTGAAAAATGATAGCTGGACAAGGGAATCGAATCCAGGACCTTAGTATGCCAATGGTCTAACCACTGAGCTATACAGGATCGTGACCCTGGGCCACAGACAAAAATATACCCAAACACGCAACCTCCAGGTTAAAACGGCTGTGCTCCTTTTGACAGCTTGAGTCCTTCAACGCTAGGATCGCTGTGGTTAGTCCTATCAACACTCAACAGTGACACTAGTGAAGCCCAGTGTTTAAAGACTCAAGCTGGCAAAAGGAGCGCAGCGAAACCTCTGTAAGGTTGAGAGTCTGTTTCTTAGTTGTTTGTGCTCCGGGCACAGGATGATTCCTGGTTAGCTCATAGGTTAGAGCATTGGAGTACTAAGTCAAAGGACCCAGGTTCATTTCTCGTGTCCAGATGTCATTTTTCAATCTAAAGAATATTACTTTTGATTTAGTTTAAACATTATATTTTGTCATTGAAAATATAAATGCTTTTTGGATTAACAGTTGGTTCTGTACTAAACACAGTAGAGATATCAATTTAGAAAAATTAATTACTATTTCAACATAGGGTGTCTGTGAATCCCTGGTGATTACTATAGGTGTGTGAACTACATTTTTTTTTATAAAGCAAACTTAAATCAAATGCAGTAAATATTCCTGAAACCCAAGCAAAGCTCATTTTATTAGAAGTTTTAATTAAAAAACTAAAAAATAAAGAAAATAATAAAAATTGTATTTCTCTAACTTAAACCCAAAACATTATTTACAAAAGGTTTTAGCTATTTAATGCTAAGCAAATTTCAGCCTATGCTAAAAATTTAATCACTACTATAACATAGTATAATTACTACAGATTAGCACACTGTAATCTATATTTCAGCACACATGAAAAAAATGAACACGTATATGTATTTTAGATGCCAATATTTATTATAAAAGTTGTTAAAGCAGTGTGTATTTTTTTAAAGCAATGTCTAGGCTTACAAGTTCAAATCGAAATTGGGGCTTTTAAAGCTTAAAATCCTTGTTTAATATAAACATACTAGTATAATGTTATTTATTTGGGCTTTTCTATTGTCTAGTAAATAACTAAGCAGCCTTAATGTCTTATTTTTATAATGGAAATTGATACAAATAAAGAAAAGGGAAAAATAAACTATTAGGTGTAAATTTAATGTTGTCTTTATAAAACACTGAATTACTCCATTTTGAATTCAAAAAGGTTTATTTTTCCTTCTTTTTTAAAAAAAAACTGTTAACAATTTCTGTTATCAAATTATTTAGCCATTGGGCCAACTCATTTTTAAATATAAATACTTAATGTATTATAAACTGAAAATCAATCCTACAATTCGACAAGGTATGCAAATTGCAATATTTTCAAGCTAGTCTCTTAGTTCTGATGTGCGTGTTTTTGTTCAGTTCCGGAGAAGATTGAGAAGAGTTCCCCAGCAGAGACTCCAGGTAACGGTGAGACAGTAGACTGGAACTTTGCTCAGATAGAGCTGCTGGAGAAACAAGGAATAGACCTCAAGGTGGAGATGGAAAAGAGGTTGCTAGTCTTGGAGGAGCAGTTCCGCAAGGAGAAGGAAGAGGCGGACCAGCTGTTTGCGGAACAAAGGAAGGTTAGTTGTGTGTTGGAATTTAAAGATAGAATAGTCAGAGATTTGGTTTGCATACATACTTAAGTGCAGGGCTGTGAGGTTGGTACACCAAACCTTCGACTCAGACTTATTTATTTTTCTACTGTCAGACTCAGACTCCTTCATAAATAATACTGCAATAAAATGCTCCAATAGAGATGGCTTCATGGGAAGCTTCTTTGTTATTGTGAATGTATATTTAATGAAATTGGTCAATCTAAATTACAAAATGTTGCTACTAAAGAATATTTAACACTTAAAATAATTTACTTACCAAATATTTTTAATAATATCAGTTTTAATTTTGAGGCCATAGTCTTTAGTTGGTAGATTTTTACCCACCTGCAATCACTTCCAACTCCACAGCCCTACTTTTGTGTGTATGCCGGCAGTTAAGTAACTTAATCTGACTATGGAATGTTAAAAATAACCATTTTCCCATATAGTAAATTTACAAGCAGATCCGCTGGATGGTAACCAATATTTTTGTCTTTTTCTCAAAGTTGAAAAGTCACTAAAATCTTCTTTGTATTCATCTACCTCGCAAATATATTGTCACTTCAACAGGCAGGGAGTACTTGAGGTATTAGATCAAGCAAGCCTGAGGTGATAAAGTCATGTAGGGAGGATGGAAAAAAGGATGCCAAAGAGAATGATGGAGATAAAATATGTAAAGGGGGGCCAAGAAAGAGATGGTAGACGCAGATAATAGAAAGAGTGCAAGTGGGAGGGGAAGAATTGAAGCACTTAAAGAAGGAAGAATGGTGAAAGGATAGAGGAAGATCGAGGCATTTTACTAAACTGAGCCGGCCACTGGTTGGAATCAGTGTGTCATGGTGATTATGATTTCAACAAATTATTTAAACAGGCTTTACTAGTTAAATTGTCAAAATATATTCGAGACCTAGACTACACAGAATTTCTTTTAATTTCTTCTATAATATTAAAAGCGATTGATAAAACTAAAGAACAAGGGGAAAATAAACTAATAAGAGTAAATTTAATGAAGAAAGCCCACCTACGGAAAGAGGGAAAATGTGGGAAGAATCCAATGCACAAAGGTGACATTTTCTTCCTTTATTCTGTCTTTGATAGTAAAAGTAGTCACATATTTTAACACAAATAAAATAATATTTCGGCATTGTTGCCTTTATCAAACTCAAATAAGAAAGACAAGAGTTTATTTTCTCTTTTACTTTAGTTTTATCAATTTCCTTTATTATTATAAAATTATTTAGTCATTAGGCCACAACATTTTTAAACATTTTAATTTCTTTTGAAGTAACAGGAAAAACCAAAGTAAGTGTAACCAATTCTTAGTTGTTAAAACACCCGTTCTTTAGTTGTAAATTCACCCCAAGTCCAAACCAATTTTATACCCAACAATATTTTGTTCTTTATCTTTATAAAACAAATTTACACTTTAATTAATTAAACTTATTATTTAAATACAAATCCTTGATTATTATGTGCCAGAGTATATATTATATTCTCTCAAAAACCAATGGGTTTAGCTTATCGCTGATCTGCTTTACTCTGATTTGGCAGCTTGAGGGTGTTAATGACTTGATTTCTAATTAGATAGGTGACCTGGTGGTCTAGGGGTAAGGTGTCAGACTTCTGTGCTGGCGGCCGGGGTTCAATCCCAGGTCCCGGCATAGATTTATCTGATTACCAAACCCTTCCTTCACCTCTGACAAGACATCTTGTGAATGTGGGGAATGCCAGATCTCCACCGTGGTTCGGATCCCACGCTAAACTGTAGGTCCTCCATTTCATCTCACAATCACCCTACCATTACACATTAGCGTAAGTGCATATAACCCGAACAGGTAGTAAGACGCGGTGCTAATAATAACAATAATAATAATCTAATTAGATACAGTGGGAGCTGTTTATTCCAATGTTGTTTTCTATCCTCTTCCCATGCAAATAAGTGTACAGTTTCTCTTAATTTACCTTAGTCACTAAGTTTAAATTGTTTTAAGGCTTGTTTCACACGTTTATCAAACCTATACTTATTGCTCAACATTGTGTATGTTACGTGTGAGTATCCCATCAATTCACTTATAATATTAATGACGACAAACTGTGCCTCTGGCTGGGTCAGTTTTAGTAAAATGCCTCCATTTTCATCCATCCTTCTATCATTCTTCCTTGTTTAATTAATACCATTTTTCTCCTTTCATTTGCACACATCCTTTTATCTGCTCCTCCCATCTCTTACTTGTGGTTTCTTTACCACACACCATCTCCATCATTTCTTGGGCATATTTTCCTCCATCCTCATTATATACTCATACCATATCAATCTTGCTTCCTCTACTATCTCATATACTCCTTGTATCATACCACTCTTGCCTGAATAACTTCTTTCCTAGTTTCTCTTACATTCATTGTCCATGTTTTTCCTGTATATCTTAAATGGGTATAAAGTACGCCCTATACAGCACTTCCTTACACTTCAAGGGCGATTCTATTCTCCATAGTAGGTCTCTTACACACCCACAACTCAACTAACCCTGCTGCACTCTTCTTAATAGATCCTCTCTACTTCCATGCCTACAAGGTATTTTACGTTTTGTACTTTTCTCAATTCTACCCTATCCAATTTTATAGCTTTACTAGGCCTTATCATTTTGTCATTACCATCACTTTACACTCTTCCAATTCCTCATCATTTCACTAACTGACTTAAATGTTTCTTTGAGTCATGAAGCGGTTCGATGTTGAATAGAAACATCTCTCTACAAACATATTTTGCTATAAGATAATAGTACATAGCATTATAAGAGCAAGATTATATTTGTGCGTATTGAATCTATTTAAAGCAAATTAACATGATGCAGTGCAGACAAAGGTGAATATAGTGCAAATAGTTCTGTAGGAGACAAAGCATATCAGACGCAGCTCAAGTGATTGGTTTGGTATTCATCATATGAATGCAGTTCTGTCCTGTTCTTGTAGTTGGTCGAATATGTAAATCCATGATAGCCTTGATATTAAACATATGAATGAAAAGTTAAAAATAAATTTATATTTGACCTTTTTAACTATTATAATTACATACAATAATAATGCTTTTCAGGGCAATAGAGTTTGGTACATTACCACACCTGGTGCCTTGCCAGTAAGTTTGGCATAGGGGCTCCCACTCGTGCCTCTTTAGCTTGGACGTCAGCATGGGTATCCCTCCCCTCTTCAGCAGTTTCCCACAATGTGGTTTATAATCTTTACTCAGATACAGCTCCTTAAATTTCAACCTTTATATTCTGTTCTCATTGATTATAGCCAGTTTACTAGTGCAGTCAAATTTTCATAGGAAGGGCCTTTCAGAAAATACAAACATATTTTTATGTGGCTTAAGTTAGTAAAATTTTACAATTTGATTGGTATTTTATAGGTATTAATGATATCTATCAAAAGTGACAGTTGCAATTAACATGACCTAATGCATGTATACAGGAAAGTAGACCTATTAACCCTTTTTAGACACGCTTTGGTGGCTGCACGGTCTAAGGCGTCATGCTCGCAAGAGCTGATAACGGGGCGATCGGAGCTCAAATCCTAGTTGGGTGTACTCAGGGTGGTTTTTCCTAAATTGTTTCCACTCTCCTTTCATATAAATGTGGGTACACTTTCTCTAAAATCAACTCTCCTCATCCCTATCCCCTTAGCATAAAATTATCTTGCTGTTAAATACGGTCCTTCCTATGAAGTTTGGATTGTTGATAACTCTACCTAAAATACAAAATAAAACTATGTTTTCAAACTTTTAGGACACATGTTACAGGATACTTTTTTTTAAATGAAGGTTACAATGGCTAAAGACGTCACATTGACACATGTTACAGAACTATGAAGCAAGGATAGATGCGCTACAGAAGCAGGTTGAAGAACAGAGTATGACCATGTCTATGTATAGTTCATACACGCCTGAAGACTTCAATAATGAAGAAGACATATTTGGTAAGTGTCCACTTGCATGTTTGCACGTATTGCTTGG
This sequence comes from Timema poppense, assembly GCA_902141375.1. Lineage (NCBI taxonomy): Eukaryota > Metazoa > Arthropoda > Insecta > Phasmatodea > Timematidae > Timema > Timema poppense. The sequence continues at coordinate 63,938 of CABFOV010000867.1, forward strand.
TTTATATTGCTCTAAAAATAAAAGTACAGTAGAGTGTCGATTAACCGAACGTCAATTATCCGAAAAGTCATTCAACCGAACGCCTGTTTTAAATAATGTAACATGGCAAGTGAACGACATGCGAGACATTAAAAAAGCCGCATGGCGGCGGCGCAGGGCAATGACCTTGCACACCACACCGGGCCACGCCCGATCGTATGATGCTCGCCACTACAATTCCGCTAACTGTTCACTTCAGAAAGAAACTTTGTCAAGAATTTTGGATATGTAATACAGTAATTAGCTATGGTATGATATAGTATAGGCCTACTATGTATCAAGTTGAAAAATTTAAAAATCAAAATATGTTTTGCAATGTTTATTGTATTTTTATTGCCATAGTTGGTTTTGTGTTTGATTATCAGAACAATTTGACTATCCGAACTACCTTTGGTCCCTATTAGTTCGGCTAATCGACTCTATTGTATCTTTAATCCAAAACAAATATTTTTCTACACAATTTAAATTTATTTTTTTAATCACCTCGAGAAAGCCTGCTTAAGCACCATAAGAAAAATGATTAAATTTATTCATACATGATAGTAATTAAATAATTTGAATGTTGTACTTTTGATTCATTTATATTTATTATTATTATTATTATTATTATTATTATTATTATTATTATTATTATTATTATTATTATTATTATTATTATTATTATTTGTAGGGCTGTGCCAATTTTGATACTCGATAGCCATGGTATCAATTAATATCTCAATAATCAATGCTATACATTAAAAATCTCGATTCCACTCTTCATTATTCAACATGGTTGACTCCTCAAACGGTTGATTTTGAACATCAATGGCTAGACATTAGTTACTTGTAGTCTTGATTTGTCCTATTATTATGTTTGTTCAGCTCTAAACTCATTATAAACAAGCCATTCCTTTGCAGCTTATAAATACGATCAAAGTTGACAGAAGGTTGATTTTCATTTATCAAAGTGAACTGTATTTCGAAAATGAACCTAAGAAGAACACTTATTTTTTATTGAAATAGCCGAGTAAATATGCACTTCACAAGGTCGATTTTCCTCAGCGCTTTGGCAAGGGAGTGGTTAGCAAATGAATTGGCCAGCTCGCAGCTGCATCGTATTTTGTCGCTGGACTCTTATTATTTGAATAATTTTAAAATAATCTACATAAAATATTCATTTTTTATTTATCGACTTTAACTATTGTAAGCATCGTCACCTTCAATTTCGATAGTTTTCATAGCCACTGTGGCCAATATATCTTTTATTCTAAATATAGTTTCACTTAAGTAGGCCTACTAATCATTATAAATGTTTAAAAATGAGGTGGCCCAATGGCTAGATAATTTTATAATAAAGGAAATTGATAAAACTAAAGAAAAAGTAAAAATAAACTACTAAGAATACATTTTATGAAGAACGCCCACCTAGGGAAAGAGGAAAAATGTGGGAAGAGTCCAATGCACAAAGGTGACATCTTCTTCCTTTCTTCTGTCTTCTATAGTAGAAGTAGTCACACACACATTTTAACACAAATAAAATAATATTTCGGCATTGTTGCCTTTATCAAACACAAAGAACAAGAGAGTACAAATAACTCCACGGAGTAATCCATTGTTTGTGTTATTTGTACTCTCTTGTTCTTTGTGTTTGATAAAGGCAACAATGCCGAAATATTATTTTATTTGTGTTAAAATGTGTGTGTGACTACTTCTACTATAGAAGACAGAAGAAAGGAAGAAGATGTCACCTTTGTGCATTGGACTCTTCCCACATTTTTCCTCTTTCCCTAGGTGGGCGTTCTTCATAAAATGTATTCTTAGTAGTTTATTTTTACTTTTTCTTTAGTTTTATCAATTTACTTTATTATAAAATAATAATTATAAATGTTATTTTAGTCTGGTTGATTTTTGTTATAATTTGTTTATACATCCTAATTGACTAGTTTCCATATGTTGACACATGGAAACAAATTAAATATTTTTCTTTTGACCTAGTTTATATGCTTACCAAATGAGGATTTATTTAATTTCATGTTGAATGGTATCGAATAGGGTATCGAGTATTGAGGAGATGAAGTGATAGTGTCGGGCAAGGTATCGGAATCGAGAAAAGTAGGTATCAGCCCACCATTAATTATATTATATATTAGTGAAGCTATTCACAATTGAAATAAAATATTATTTGCTTATAGCTAATATCAGACTGTCAATATAAAAATACCCTAATATTCTTCATAAACTGGTTAATATGATGCCTATATGAGGAACAAATATGTCATACGGGACAAAAAAAAAGTTTTCTGCCAAAAGGTACCACGGTTCTATGCTATAAACTAAAGCTTATTGTTGACAAACAAACAACTCCTGAACAGGGAATAAAGTTAAAGGTTTAATGGGTATGGATTATAAACTTAACCAAATAATAAAAGCAGTTTAACTAACTTGTGGGAAGGACTCTCAATTAAAATATGCCCCCTAATTAGCTGTGGAAAATATATATCCATTTCATTTAATACTATTGAAAGGCTTTTATGTATATTTGTTTAGTGAAGAGCTTATTTTTCGATATGTGTTCAAAATGTTGCTATTTGATTTGAGATAAAATGCTTAAAACCTCCTATCTATATTATGTTTTTTTGATTTTAATAGATTATTATATTATCAACGGTATATTATGTTTAATAATGACAAGTCTTACCAGATTAGTTTAAAAATCAATATATATATATAAATATATATATTTCACTTAAATTATTCTAAATCGTAATTTTTATAATTCTGTGCTTCCATATCAATATTTTGACTCATTTCCCGTCCTACAATAAAAATGTCATTCCCGTCCATCCCTACTTTACATTATCTTTCAAAACAATCATGAGCCACCACATGACTAACTATGCTGTTTTCTAGAATAATATAATACAAACCGTAGTAATGAAGCATCTCGGCAAGTCATTAACACAACATATGTGGATTATATCCTCCTCAAGTACTAGCAGCTCAGCCACATTTAATAAACAATAAGTAGGATCCCCAATATGTGGAAGATAAAATTATTGGATTTTGGAATTAAAAGTCATTAAAATAAAGGCACCTTTTGGCTAAAAATGGTAAAAAAATTCTACTCAACCTTAAGTTCTATAGTAATATGGATAGGAAAATTAAGACTAAATTTCAAATTCTTAAATTTATCAAAAATGGCTCCAAACTGCTATTTTAAATAAAATAAAAGTAATGTGTGTAAGTAGACTTTGCCGTTCTATTTCCTTTTCCATGTTTAATTTAAAATTTTAATATTTCAAATATTTACCTTTGGTCACAATTTGATTGTCATAATATCCAGAGCAAATGCATGTTTGGTGGAGAGAAATATTTTTTTTTTGCTGGAAACTTTGATTTGTTATAGAAATATTAAGAAGTAAATCATAATAGGGCATCTTGTACTAATTATTCTGGCGTTTTTAGGCAAAGAATAATGTCGTCTGGTACTTAGTAAAGATTCAATTCTGTTTTATTTTGCCTATATATAATATATTTAATAATGATACAATTAACTTTAAATATATTTTGATAGTAATTTTAACATGTTAAGTAAAAGTTCGTAAAAACACGTCTCGCAATAAGTCGTTATTACTTTATTATATAGTTTTTAGCAAAGATTTTTACCCTCTGCATTATTTTCTTTATTTAGCGTATGGCTATCACTATATTGGGCACCTATGTGCATGGCTTTTAACTTTTAACAATAATTTACTGCATATTAGCTCATAACTTTTCTTCTTGGGGTGATAATGATCTAAATCTCCGAGTAAATAACTTGCACAGATGGGATAATTTCATTGCATACACTACTCCTAACATTATGTAGCCATTATAAGGCGAACTGTGTACTTTTATTCATGGAATGACACACGTGCAACAGATTATTTGAAAAACCTCTGTGAAAATAGGGTTAGAAAAATTTCTTTTTGAACTAGACTCCATCCAAGGTCAAGATTGTTTAAGGGTAAGACTATGTCTAGCCACTGAGACTGATTTGAATCTCGGTAGGATCAATATTTACTAATCTTCATGCAGATAAATAACAGACATAATAATATTGAGTCTTTTGTAACTAAACAAATGTGTAGTTCCGGATGTTAAGAATGTCCACTAAAATCTCATCCACATATTTTCAATAGAAAAACTTGAGCTGTAAAAATAATGGCAACCACTTTGTTGGCCACATGTTTTAAGGCGTTACTCTCGCAATAGACTAAGCTGCCGATGATGGGGAGATCAAGGTTCGATTCCGGTCAGGGTTACAGAAGTTTTTTTTTCTTCCCTAAATGGTTTTCTGCTCTCCCTATACACAGATGTGGGTACACTTACTCTAAATTTGACCTTCCTCATACCTTATAGTAATTAGTACATAAGCAAATAACCTTAACGGGTAGTTAGATGTTAAAAAAACTATTATGGCATTCATCAGCAAAATAGCTGGTAAAGTAGCTACTGATAATTTGATTATCATTTTTATATCCAAGTAAAAGTTCATAAAAACACATCTCGCGATATTTCACTGTGGTAGGATAATTGAACATTTATCTAGGGATGTCACCTCTTAATAAATAACAATCTTGCTGGGTTAAGTTTTATCCACTAAAACAAAAAGTATTAATAAATTTCAACTGTTTTTTAAAAAGTTATTAATTAATAGTCTTAAATCCATGACACCATAGTATTTATAAACTACTCATTTACATGGCTGTTTCTTTGATTGTTTTGATAATTATTAATACAAAATATACAATGAATGTAAGATTAGGAAAGTGGAGGCCATGGGAATGAAGATTGTGAGAAGTATGTTAGCTATCACAAGGAGAAACAGAATTAGGAATAAAGCTATTTGGGAGAAATAGTAGAGGAAGCAAGAGCGATGTAGTATGGGAATGTAGGGAGGATGGAAAAAGAGAGGATTCAGAAGAAAATGTAGGAAAAATGCGTGGAAGAGACCACAGGGGTGTCCAAGAAAGATATAGGAGGAGCATATAAAATAAAGTGTTCAAATGAAAGGAGAAGATTGGAAGAAATTAAAGTAGGAAGAATGATGGAAGGTTAGTGGAAGACGGAGGCATTTTACTAAACTAACAGGCTGGAAACAGTTGTTAATGGTGGTGATGATGATGATGACACTACAAAATATATTATTTTTTCTACAAAATCTGATATAATAGCAGTCTTGCTTTTAAAGAAAGTAATACCCAAACATTGTATTTATTTTGTTATTTGTTTGAACACAGTTTTGCTAACATTTGTTGAAGGAAAAGATTATAGGGACTGTTTTGGTATTTGTCAGTGTGATCATTTTTAAAACGTTTAGCATAATGACGCTATAAGTTCTACACACTGGTGCAATTATTGAACCATTTAAGTTGATATATTTCAAAGATGATGATCAATATTGCACGGTTGTTAAAATAAACTAATATCTCGAAAAAAAAAAAGTTTATTTAGTTTTTTGTCTTTTTGTATAAGAACAATCAATATTTCAGCAAACCCACTTCGCTGACCGCATGGTCTAAGACGCTACTTTCGCAGTAGACTAGACTGCAAATGATGAGGAGATTAAGGTTTGAATATTTTGTCGGGTCGACTGAGTGTGGTTTTTACTAAATGGTTTTCCACTCTCCTTCCACATGCAAATGTGGGTACACTTCTAAATATAACCTTCCTAATTCCTGAAACTATTTTACTGATTAGTACATAAGTGTATAACCAGAATAGTAGTAGATACTGTGCTAAAAAATCTTTCAGCAAGGCTTTTACTTCATTTATCTTTCACCTTTTATAAACATTGGAGGACGGGGAAAAGTATGTACGGAAAAATAGAGTGATCAAATAATAAAAACATATTTGTCACTGAGAAAAAAAAGAAGAGTTAATTTCATATATACATTTTGTTTGTGTTAATTGGTTTGGATTTGTCATATTTTATTAGTTTATTTAGTTGGTTTAGGCACAATTAATTTAGCCCAAATAATTAGTTAAAAGTTAAAATTAAATGTTAATACTTAGATAGATTGCTCTAGAAATAAATATAAAGAATTTAATTTGATAAATTAAACCGTTACCAAGTTTGTAGATGTATTAAGTGAAATTACAAGTCAAAAAATATGATTAGGATTTACTTCTGGTGAAAAACATATTGTCAGATAAGAATATTTAACATAAAATTAATAATGCATCATCAACTGGACTAAACAAAAGTTGAGGAAAAGTCTAAAATATATGTATTACACGTTAAAAAATGTGTTAAATAAACTTATACAAATACAATAAAGTAACAATGTTTTAAGAAGTTCAGATATGTTACGAAGTAAAAAGTATAAAATTTGAACTTAGAGGTTAACATCTGCCAAACAAATTTAAATTAAGTGATAGTGAGTAGATCCTAATAATACTTTTTGACTTGGAATTTCACTTAATACATCTACAAACTTGGTAACGGTTTAATTTATTAAATTAAATTCTTTATATATATTTCTAGAGCAATCCATCTAAGTCTTAACTCTTAATTATAACCAATTCTTACTTTCAACTATCTTTTAGACTGTTTTATAAAATGCCAGATAACTATCTTTCATTGAATGGCTTAGTTTATTAAAATTAAACCTATTTTGGCAGTAAACTTGGATATCGAGTATGTAACAACTTAAAAGTTGGTCATTTGAATGGATATTACCATCTGCTTTACTTTATAAAATTATTACTATACCAGTATTCCCTTATTTCATTATATAACCACAAGGTTATTAACAAAATTAACAAACTGTCATCACACCATATAACCAGAAACTTCCTCATTTTTAGATAAAATATCTTTAAAATCACACTGTTTGATTTCTCAAAACTTTTTGAATACTTGCATCCACCATACTTTCACATTCTTCTTTAGCATTGGCTACAGCGATTTATGTAACACATACCACTTACCTTTATTAACTTTTTAATACTACAACTAATGCTCAGTCCCTAATATGTTTACTTATATACCATTACTTTTCATATGGCCATACCAAATATAATTTTTATGATATCTTTAATTTTGGAAACCATCATGTTGTTATTATTATTATTATTATTATTATTATTATTATTATTATTTAGCACCGCGTCTTACTACCCGTTCGGGTTACACGGTTTAAGTACTAATTACGCTAATGGATTAGGAATTGGGAAGGTTGAATTAGAGGAGGTGAACCCGCATTTGCGTGAAGGGAGAGTGTAAAACCATTTAGGATCACCCCCTTCTCCCCCCAGTTCACCCGACCAAGATTTGAACCTCGATCTCCCCGTCCTCAGCAGTCAAGCTCAACACGACTAGCGCGCTAGCCAACTACGTCATCGAGGCGGGTGAAACCATCATGTTAAACATAACTATTACTTAACATTCTCGAAATAAATTCCCCCCCCCCTCCTCTCCACCACCCTCCGCTCCCACATTTTTAGGTAAGTTAGCTCAACAAACCATTCACTTATTTTTTTGGTGCATTTGGAAAGCTTTATTATTTCTTCTAAAACATAATTATTTTTAGCCTTGAGCGCTAAACTTTATATATATAAAAAAATCTTCACTTAGGAACTAAACAATGGCCTATTACATGCATACTATGGCCACAGTCAAAACTACTATTGGTTAATGTGTGTAGGGTTGTATTACTTTTCTTCAGAGCACTACACAAATTTTGAGCTTTGAATATATTTTTATAAAATTATTAGTTAGGAATATTTTGCTATTAATTTTGCAATGTTGTATAATATCTATCAATTTGACTTTTAAAATTCACAAATAAGTACAAATTTATATTTCACTTTTAATATTAATAAAATAATTTATTGTCTAATGTCTTGAAAATAAGACAGTGTAGAAACACTGTACAGTAATGCAAAGTAAGTGAGTGAAGGAAGCCAACCTGAAAGAATAAATTGGTTAGGCCTAGATAAGAACAAACACACTTCTCTCTTCATTTTTTCTTACACTGCTTACATTTACAACTTCTTCACACTTTCAGAACTATTCCTTTTCATATAAAGAGACATTCATAACACACAAATACATGCAACATCATATGAGTAAAGGTGGAGGGTAAAAGGAGCTTAGGAAGGAGGAGAATTCAAATATTGGATGATTTGAAGGAAATAAGAAAATTCTGGGAACCAGAGGAGGGGGCAGACGACAGGACACATTGGCGGTCTAAGTTTTTTTTATTTAGCACCGTGTCTTACTACACGTCTGGGTTATACGCTTAGGTACTAATTACGTTAATGGATTAGAAATTGGAAAAGGTTGAGTTTAGAGGAAGTGAACACGTGTTTGCAGGGAAGGAGAGTGGAAAGCCATCTAGGAAAATCACCCCCAGTTTACCCAACTGAGATTAAAACCTCAATTTCTCGGTCCTTGACATTATCGATCTAATTTCCCTGATAAAAGGAATGGACTTGTCGTAAGACAGAACACCTAATAATAATACTCAATTAAATGTTGGTATGGGAAAGGGAACTTATATTATATATTATTAGAAAATGCAAAAAACACAAATAAAATGGAAAAATGTTCTATCCAACCATCTTATTGCTCTAACCCTCCTCATTATTTCCTGTCTACTCACTTGAGTATTATTCCAAGGGCTTATCTTTCTCTTAAAAACACTCTATAAAGCTCCTTAAATTATTTCTGACCAAATGTACAACACCTGTAGGGTAAGTCTTGTATGAATGTTATAAAATGCTAGTGCGGCTCGTTTGCATCATCTCTCTCTCTTTTATTCTCTATCTTTCTCTCTCCCTCTCTCTCTTTCTGTCTTGTTGTGGTGTCTGACTGTGGTTGCCTGCCGGGATTTCAGTCAACCCCTTGTTTGACGCAGAGTGCAACTGGGGCGACCGCCAGTTCCAGCTGGCGGCATGGGCCTTCCGAAAATGGAAGTTCCACCAGTTCACGTCGCTGCGGGATGACCTTTGGGGCAATGCCATCTTCCTCAAGGAGGCCAACGCCATCTCTGTTGAGTTGAAGAAGAAGGCAAGTTACCCAGTTAAGGAATTTTACTGATGAACATGACACTACAACTGACCCTTCAAAATTCTATTTGGAATTATGTGCATATGTAAATAGGTGAAAGTAACTTATAAGATAAAAAGGTTTCAATATCATTTTTGAATATTTTATTTTTCATGTAATTTTGTTTGATCACATAGTATTTTGTGTTTGAAGTGTTGAATGCTAGGGGTAATTGAATCACTTGATAAGAAACATTCTAAACTACCTCTTTAGCCAGTATTGGGAATACTTTTTGAAATAATATTAGAAAATAATTTAATGAATAATTGTGTTGAAATATGTTATATTCTAATGTAACAAAGCAAATAGTAGTGAGGCTACCATCGGTTTAAGCCTTTGTTTCTCATATTGTGGTCTGCAGGATCCCAGAAAGTTTCGTTATCAAAATTGATTAAAAATTTTGGTCACACAGAATACAATAATTTTGAAATACAAAATATGGAATATCCATACAATTGTTGTACTTCTTTCCTCAGTAGACACAAGTCGCATATAAGAGGAAGTCTGTACCAACCTTAAGTCAACAAATCTGAACAATTATTTATAAAAAAAAAGTGAGGTTTAGAATGTTAAAAGTAATCAAAAAACTATTACTTACAAATTCAAATGCAATTATATGATATCAATTTCATTTAGTAAATTAATTTCTGTCTTGTATTTATATTTGTAAAATGGAATTGCCTAGAATTATTGTTTTTCCTGAACCACTTTCAAACCCCCCTCACTTCTCCTAGGTCCCTGATAATCCCCCACTGCACATAACTAACATTTGGTGGTACTCCATCACCATACCTTTGAGAAACACTATTTTAAGTTTTGTGCTTATGTATATGTGAGCATTTCATCATCATCATCATTATCATTTATTTCCAGCCTGTGGCCAGGATAGTTTAGTAACATACCTCCATCTTCCCCTTCCCTCTCACCATTCTTCTTCCTTTAATTGCTTCCTTTATTCTCCTTTCACATGCACATTTTCTATTATCTGTTTCTTCCATTTATTTCCTGACCTCCCTTGCAATATTTTTCTTATATACTTCATTTCCACCATTTTCTTTGGATTCCTCTCCTTCTCCATCCTCATTACACGCTTATACAATTTCAGTCTTGCTTCCCCCCTTTCCTGGATAACTTCATTCCTTATCCTCTTGCTCCTTGTGACAATCTAGCATGCTCCTCACAAACTTCATTCCCAAGGCCTCAACTTTGCTATTCCCTCAAACATTCACTGTCCACGTTTCTTCCACACATATGACAATGGGTAGCAAGTATGCCACAATTGAACATCTGAAAGCTTGAAACCATGATCTGCTACAATTAAATGTTATAGTATGTTTTCTATCCACCTTTACTATACTTATTCCAAATATAAATAACAATTCTACTAGCTACAAATTGATGGCATGTATAGGCTTGTGCTCAAAAGCAAAGATGTCACTAACTTTGATAAACAATATGCTTATTATTATTATTGTTGTTAAATACAATTTTCTATCATGATTTATTCTATGTATCAATAGCAGTAATTATTTTCATAGCAGTTAGCCTACTACTCAGAATTAATTAATTGATCTTTAATATATGTCACTTAAATACATAGTAAGCATGTTGTGGTGGATTATAATATTCTTAGTTTTTCAATTTTTGGAAAACTACAACATGGACATTAGTTGTGAACTCGGATTCATTTGTTTTAAACACCAATGCCTTATCATTGATCCATTATAATATATATTACTTCCAAGGTCACCTTTTCCATAATTTTTTCCAGTAAGTCTCATGAAAGCTACTGCTACTTGAAGCTATCAGCAATTACACACACAGCCACTAGTTCTAGTTCACATAGCTTTTAAGTATCTGATGCTTTAACTCTACCATATTTAAGAACTGAAACTATAATGCTCATTTGAATGACAACAGTTTCTAGATGCATAGAGATAAACATGCAGGGAGTGAACTGTTGTCACTCGAATGAGCTTCATAGTCTCAGACCTTAAACTCCTCATAATAATAATGATATCGACTTTAATGGTGAAGTTAAGGCTCCCGCCTTTTCTTACACTTAACCAATACAATTAAAATTAAGTTTAACAAATTAACATATATAAAAACACACAAAAATAAAATAAAAACAAAAGCTAAAATACGCAAGGATTATGTAATATGATTGTGTGTACACACACACACACACACACACACACACACACACACTTCTCAATCTCACGAATGAGCTTCCACACGCAGTTTATTTGCGACTTTTCGCTTGAAATCATTCAATTCCAATTTCTTTACATCGTTGGTTAAGGTATTCCATGAACGAGAAGCTGAAACAGTGAAAGAATTTGAGTAATGATTGGAATTATGGAGAGTAATGAATAAAGTTGAGTTTTCTTGTGATTGAGTGTTGCAATTATTATTGGAGTTGAGTGAGTGTATACGGGAAGAAAGGTATTGTGGGGAGTTGGAAGTCAATAGTTTCTTTTTGATGGTCATCGAGTGTGGAATTTGTCATTCTTTAAGTCTTAGCCAAGTCAGCTCTTACAGTATGGAGAAATATGATCATGTGACTGGAGGTCGAATATAAATCTAACACATGTGTTTTGCAGTCTTTGTAGTCTTGCCACAAGGTCAGCTGTCAGGTCATTATAAACTACATCACAATAGTCGAAAAGCAGGAGGATAAGGGATTGGATAAGAAGGTATTTAATATTCATTGGTATACATTTTTGCAGGTGCTTAAGTGAGTGTAAGTCATAGAACACTTTTTTACATATTTGTTTCACATGATTATTCCATGTTAGGTTTTCATTTACATGCAAACCAAGGTTATTAACAACCGGCACAAATTAAATTGGGCTGTTATTTAAATTTATTTGTTGTACAGATGTGAAACTCAAATGTCGATACTAATTTTTCTGACCCTATAACAATAGATTGAGATTTTTTAGGATTTACATTAAAACCATTTTGTAGTGACCAATTATGTGTTGCACTTAAGTCAGCATTCATATTATACGCGACACTATCGATATGAGAAAGAGAGGATGATAAATAAAGTTGGAAATCATCGGCATACAGATGATGTTGAGAATGTTGCAAACAACTTGGGAGATCATTTATAAACATTGAGAAAAGGAGAGGACCAAGGTCTGAACCTTGTGGCACTCCAGATGTCACTGAACACCATGTTGGCCGAGTGTCATCTATCATGACACATTGATGGCAATCAGTTAGATATGACTGCATCCATTGAGCTGAACTTACTGAAAAATAAAAGTTTGTTTGTAATTTAGCAAGGAGAATATCGTGGTCAATGGTGTCAAAAGTTTTGCTAAAGTCTAACTGCACCAACAGCGTCAACTGTATTCTATCCATGGCTAATCTTATTTCATCAGTTACATTTATAAGTGCTGTGATATGGCCGAAACCCAGATTGGTATTTGTTTAGCAGTTTGTGATGATTCATGAAGCTATAGATTTGTCTGTGTACAATATATTCAAAGGCTTTTGATAGCGCTGGAAGTATGCTTATAGGTCTATAATCTCTTACTGAAGAGGTTGGCAAAGGGTTTTCAGATATAGGCATTACTATTGCAAATTTCCACAAAGACGAAAAAATTCCTACTTGTAGAGAATGATTAAAAATAATCACTTAAAGGGTTTAAAACATTAAAGTTTTTTTATAAATATAATTGGAATGACCATTTCCTTGTGAATTTGTTTTGATTCGCTTAGTTGACTGTACAAGCGATATTGAATGAAAATAGAATTTATTATTATTTGAGAACTGCGGCACTAATTTAATTCGAGTCCTATTTTTTTGAATTGGATCAATTAAATTAGGAGTATTCACAAAATGAGAATTAAGATCATCAGACGATATTGGGATTTCAGTGTTACCATTACGTTGGTATCCAACACCTAATTGCCTAAGGTATTTCCATAAACCTTTAGATGAGGAGCTATGTGTATACAGAAGCTTAGCTTCGCGGACATCCTCTGTACATCTCTTTCTAAGTAAGCTATATTTCTCAAATAATTCTGATTTCATGTCAGGGTTGTTTTTACGTGATTGTTTAAACAGTCTAAAGGCAGCATCTCGGTGGGACATTTGTACTCGTATAGTCTAACTCAACCAAGAGGCAGGCGGTCTAGTAACCCATTTTGTTTTAATAGGAACATGTCTGTCAAACAGTTTGAGTATCATTTCATTCAAACAATTCACTTTTTCATCAACATTATCAAGAGCTAGTACATTTTGCCAAGAAATGAATGAGGCATTAAAGAATCCTTGTCCAAATTTTTGAGGTTTTTATCTTTAATTATTTGAAATTTAGAAATGTTGAGAGAATAAGATATAAATATTAAATCATGATGTGAAAGGTCAGGTGCAGCTATCTGTCGATGATTCAGTACTTTGTTTTGATTAGAGGTTGCAATGATGCCGAGTCAAGTACCTTTAATAGCAAGTAAATATTGTTTCTGAACACAAGACAGACTAGACTAAGTTATAAGGCAAAGCTTTAACATTTTGCCTTAAATTCAATTTTTATGTACAGGTTTGCCATTTTTCGAAGTTGTAAACGAGATTACCTATACTAATATTTATATATCATTAAATTATATAGTGATCGGAACACTTCTTAATTTTTGACTCTAACAAATTTAACAAACACAAATTTTAGACAAATAAAACACAAAATAATGTTAAATACTATTATGAACAAACAAATAACTTTCTACAGTTTATAGAGTTTATATGCTGTCGATCCCTCTTCTCTTCTAAACATAACACTGCCAAGGGTTTGTGGTTAGTTGTGTGTGTTCCTCTTGTTTCTAGGTGCAGTTCCAGTTCACCTTGTTGACAGACACTCTCTACTCCCCCCTCCCCACTGATCTTCTGCCCTGTCTCGAGGAAGACGAAGATGAAGAGCGGCCCTACCCTCGGACCATCGTGGCTGTTGAGGTTCAGGATACCAAGAATGGAGCAACTCACTACTGGACCTTGGAGAAGCTCAGGTCAGACTTTTATAGTACTCTTACTTTACTCTTTTAATTTTGTTTGATCTCTACCTAATAGTGTTTCTGTCTACTGAACTTGCTACACGCAAAAACAATCACATCTACTGAGGTTTAGCTCCACCAGTCTGTATATGACTAAAGGTATAACAATAAAACTTGATGGTGTTTCTGATTAATTTTTTTATGTCAGTTTAGATATTGTCCTTATAGTGTGTGTCTGATTGTATATTGAAATCTGATTAAATTAGCAGCGTAGGGTTCTTCTATACTATAGACTCACTGTTAGGTGGCCCTAATCAACTTTTTGATCCAAGCATTCAAAACAAGAGTGGCTGTTGACAACATTCACTGATTAAATTTATCGGTCAACACAAAAAGAGAAGGAAAAAAATTATTGAGGCGGATTTTAAATATTCAGAATCATATCTTGAGAGAAGGTACAAACTTTGAATTTGGAATTTGGAATTTGGAAAAAGACCACCACTATCCTCATCATCAACCTATTTAAAAACTTCCCATGGAAATTTCTCGAACAAGAACTCACAGGGAAACACTCCCATTGGTCAATAATTACTAAACGTGAGCCAATAGACTTCCTTCCTAAACATTTGGCCATTGCTACAGAGACTACTCCAAAGTTAAAGAAAAATTTCCATATGTAGCGGTAAACATTGTTCGAGTTTAAAAGCCTCTTGTTTGGTTTTATACATCTCCGGCCACTCCAGATTGGGCTTGGGTCTGCTAACCAGTTGTGAACAAGTAGCTGGTTCTGCGGCAGAGAATAACTACTGACCACGCGGGTTACTCTAAACATATTAGATTTTAATGGTTACCAATAAAAGATGCAGCAAACTCTGCTCTCCATTCAAACTAATAAGTTTTAAAAATCAATGTGAAATGTAAATATGACTTTTTTTCTGGTAATAAAACACAATTTATAATGGAAGAATCAAGTTTCACTGTTACTTCATCATCATCATCATCATCATCAATAACAAAAACAACAACATCAACAACAACAACATACATTAGTAATTAATTATTGAACCTAAAACTTTGTGGAGAATCTTAAATGAGATTAGGTGCTATGTGTTTTAAAGATTATGTTAAAACTGAAATTATCTGTGGCCCATATGCAAAATCAATTTCATTTTGATATTGGTAAAACTCATATGATGAGCTTGTCAGCCTGTGCGATCAACCTTTGAAAAATTAAATCATCATCATCATTATCAGTTTATTGTTTCAGTGGAATGGGTACAATTTGTGGCTCTCTTACATTTCTTTCTATATAGATACATTTCTTCACCATTTAGGACCCTCCATTTGCCCCTTTTCTGGTTGTCTTCCCTTACAGAGTCTATTGATCTTCTTCTCAGTCTTCCTCTCGGTATTCACCAAACTACCTCCTCCATCCACTTCCTCTCCACTCTTCCAATCTCCATCATATATTTTTAATAATATTTACTCAAGTTCTGAAAGAACATTATTTTTGCATTTTCAGTTAAATCATCACAAAGACGTTTTAAATATTTTGATCACTGTGACGCTGTGAATAAACTTTTTCTAGAACTAATTGTATGAAATTGAAGTATAAAAAGCAGATACTAGATTAAAATCCAGAATTGAAGTTGAGATATTTTAAAGTTATAAAGTGTTATGAAAAAAATGTTGTAAAGCATCAATTGATTTCAATATTAAGTATAATATAATGATACTTTATATAGCTCTACACTTTGATAAAATACCATTTATAAATGTTATATACATTTTCTTACCAACTAATGAATTTGTTCACATAACCACCAAACTTGTGGTGATTATTACTAGCTTTTTTTTAAAAATAAAAATCCTAGCCATGAGCATACTTTTTTATTTTAATAACCCAGGAAAATGTTCTTAACCTGTTCTATATATCTATAAGGAAAACCTCATTTCATTTGATGAGGTAATTGTAATAACCTGTACTAGAAATTTTTGCCACATTAATTTTATTTTTCATTTCATTATTCATTTATATATGGAGGTTATTGAGACAAGTGAAGTATTTACTGTTGATTGACCTGCTTCATTGGTCAAATAGTCTAAGGAGTCGCGCTTGTGTTAGACTGTCCTCCTGAAAGGGGGATATCAGGGTCCGAATCCTGGTCGGATCTACTGCATGTGATATTTCCTAAACGATTCCACCCAAATGCAGGTTATATTACCTCTAAAATGCTTCCTTTCTCATTCCTACCCCATTAGAGTAACTACCATATATGCGTATATCGGGATATCCCCCATGTCCACATATGGTTAAATGACACACTAGCATGTAAGAGAGTAGAGCGGTCGGCACGCAAAGTTGGAAGGCCAGGGTCAAAATCTCTGCCCAATTTACAATTACATACGATTAAACTGGCTCATCTTTTAGTTATTTTATATTGACAGAACGTAATAAAAAATAAAGCAAAAGGAAAAATAAACTAATAAGAATAAATTAACTCAAGAAAGCCAATCTAGGGAAGGAGGGAAAATGTGGGCAGTACCCAATGCACAAAGGTGACATCTTCTTCCTTTCTTCTGTCTTCTATAGTAGAAATAGTCACACACATATTTGAACACAAATATAGTAATATTTTGGCATTGTTGCCTTTATATGCCTTTGTTATAAAGGTAACAATGCCGAAATATTATTCTATTCTATTTGTGTTCAAATGTGTGTGTGACTACTTCTACAATAGAAAATAGAAGAAAGGAAGGAGATGTAACTTTTGTGGTTTTTGGTTCTTCCCACATTTTTCCTCTTTCCCTAGGTTGGCTTTCTGATTAAATTTACTCTTATTACTTTATTTTTCCTTTTTATTTACTTTTTATCAAGTTCCATTATTATAAAATTATTTAGCCACTGGGCCACTGTGCAGGCCATTATACAAAACTAGCCGTGTTCTGCACTTTGCGCACCCAAAATAGTAACACAAAAAAAGGGGTGGCAACAAGAATGCTGTGAGATACTGATCTAGCTAGGTCCTCAAATAAAGGTATTAGACAACCTGCTTGGAGCCATACAACATTTGAACACGTGAACATGACGTTAACGGCGCAATGACATATAGTGAAGTCATGAGGACTTAAAAAGAAATAAAGAACTCATGGAGAAGAGTAGGCTTAAAGTTAGCTCCTAAGAAAACATAGTCATATAGACTAACTAAACAAGTCTGAAGGACTTGGAAACACAATTTTCATTCCAACAAATTACACTAAGTCCGAAGGACATAGAAAAGTTAACATAGTCATAAGGACTAACTTAACAAGTCTTAAGGATTTGGAAACATAATTTCCATTCTGACAAATTAAACTAAATCTGAAAGACATAGAAAAGTGAACATTGTCTTAAGGACTAGTTCAACAAGTCTGAAGAACTTAGAAATTTAATGACTAGTTGGATCAATAAAGAAGATACCTTCAGTATCGAGTTGGTGACACCCATGCCCCAACCATCGCGGTCAGCAGTATTTTCTTTAGGTTCTGGAGCAGAGGTTCCTTCTTTGAGGATATCCAAAGATGAACTACAATTTGGGAACCTAGGGATTGCCCATTAAATACTCTTTTTCTGACTAGCAAATTGGGCATGTAAACAAGGAAAAAAAGGAAGGAAAGAGGGGAGGGGGGTTGGGGCAGCGTAGAAAGAAGGTGCCAGGGCAGTCCGCTAGGGAAGTTGTGTCCGTAGCTCGCGGCATCAGACCAGCGATATGCAGGTCTTTTTTCAATGTTGAGTTCAAGGGGTTAGACGTCCGTTGAAACTGTCACGCCTTCTACTCCGCCATACTTGCAGGACAGTTGGTGAAAGCATGGTAATCGAATCTGGGAACATCCATTTAATGTGAGTAGAACATAAATGATATTATTGCAGAACATCAATTTTAACTCTCTTTTTCGGATTCCGTTATATTATTTTAGCATTTGGTACAGATTATAGCTTGTAGATGTCATTTGAATTAAGTGACATGCTACACCACCTCATTTTTAGCCATCTTTTAGTTACTAATAGCATATTACTACATCATTATAAAATGGTTGATTGACTGTTGCACAATAGATTTTTTCATATCATTTATATTTATTCTAATGAAGTAATTTTTTATACAAAATGGCTGAAAGAGCTGATTTACTTGTATCTACATATTATGTTAGTTACATGATATACTTGAGAACCATGCCTTAATTAGTTATTACTTATAAATGTAAACGTCTACTGTGGAAGATTGTTCCAGAATTCTTACAACTCTTTCTTATCATTCACTCTCACATTTCTCGTCGAATAATATCACTTGGTAACAAACAAAATTTGAAGTATTAGAAAAAAACTAAAACATATTTTTTCTCTTACAAACTGCTGAAATTTATGATTTATCTATTCAATCTCTATATATTTGTGTAGTGTCAATGATAAACCTCACTTTACTCATCTGCTCGAATTATATGAGTGCTCTGGTAGCATTGTTCTCTCAAATCCACTCTTGTTGACAATTCATGACTTAAAAAAAAAGGTCCTTGTTTAAACACTCAGCTGGATTTTTAGTAACACTGGTCTCACAAGTAATGAGCCAAGAAGGTAGTATATCTCCCTCCTGAGGCTGGTTTGGGTGTATAATTTTTAGATCTAAAAGGCTTTTTCCAATGCAGGATCCTTATAAACTAACATGGCATTAAGTGATATGCCTATTTTTAAATATACATCTACATAAAAGATGGTCTGTTGTAATGGCACTCTTTTATGCAGATGTCTACAAGAAAGCAATTAATGCTGACACAGTTCTGTGTTACTCATAATACACACCTTACTCATTGATTTTTACAGGGAGGCGAGTATGACTTTCGTGGTATTTTCTTGGCTTACTAGGGGTCTTAGGTGTAGTTGTTGCACAACAGTTGAGATAGCTTATTACTTTGTTTTATATACTAGTTAAATATTTCTAATATCATGTAAACCGAAATCTCTTGTAGAGTACCTCATTTCCTGCTTGTCTCATATTTTGATACATTTTTAACTTTTATCATGTGGATTTTATCTGATATGCAAATTATTTTTTGATGATACTCAATTAATTGATATTAATTATAATTACAATACACCAAACCCTTCCTTCACCTCTGACAAGACGTGTATTAATCACAACTTGTGAATGTGGGGAATGCCAGGCCTCCACCATGGTTCGGATTCCACGTTAAACTGTAGGTCCTACATTTCACCTCACAATCACCCTACCATTACACATTAGCGTAAGTGCGTATAACTCAAACGGGTAGTAAGACGCGGTGATAATAATAATAATAATAATAATAATAATAATAATAATAATGTAATCAATTAATATGAGAGTTGTTTAGGAAAGCGAATGTCACAAACTTATGAGATTTATAAGAAACAAAGGTCTTAACTATTCATATTATAAAATTGCAAATTCCTATTTTCTAGTGCCCCAACAACTTTATAAGATTTAATTAACTTGTTAAACATATCTATAAATATCTTATGGTTAAAATTATCTTATTTTGAGCATAACTTGTCATTCTTTGTTTGGCGAAAGAGAGTGACATGTAGAGATTTGGCAATATACTTTTTATCTGCCTTCAGATAAAACTTGTTTTTTTTTTTCTATCTAATAAAATAATGAAGATAACCTTTTAGAACATATATATCAAATAAATATAGATACATCAACATTGGCAAAATGTAACTATATTAGTCTCAAAATTGACTGCTAAACATGATCTGTTGCATGGTTTTACTGAAGGGGTGTTTTTGGAATTCAACACCCCCCTTCTAAAATTATTATTGGTGTATTCAAGTATTAAGAAATTCTTAACACTATAAAACTCCAATTATGTTATGAAAAAACTTTGAAACCACAGTGGAATCTGGATAATTTGAACTTGAATGGGCCAGAAAAAAATTTGAATTAAATAAGTTTCTTAAAATTAATTGAAAAGAAACACAGTTAAGTCCACTTACTTTATCACCGCTATTTTTTCAGTTAAAATTTATTATTTATAAGACTATGGCTTGGACAGTGACATCAAGATACACTCACACTCACACTCACACTCACACTCACACACACAAACACTACTGTACAGTATGTACTAAACAAAACTAAAACTAAACAACAAAACTAAAACTAAACAACAAAACTAAATAAACTCTCACGTCACAAGAATATCGCTACGACCAAATCACTGAGAACAGCAACCTAACCACTCGAGAGGTTCGACCTTGACTAATGAAGTACACAACTGTATGTGTAAACAAAGACGTATGGGTGAGCGGGGGGAAGGGGAGGGGCGTGAAGAAGTTTACTGAGCTCAGTCCAATGTCGTCTCCCCTGTTTCCAAAAATAGAACAACACAGCGCCGCAACTAGAAGTAATAAAACAATACTGCACATTACCTTACAACTTGCAAAAAGTTCAAATTAACTAAAACAAAATTCAAACTATCCACGATTTTTTTATATTGTTTTAATACAAAATTCATAGGACCAGGAGATAATTTCAAATTAAAGATGATTTTGAATTATGGAAGTTCAAATTAGTCAGGTTCCACTTTATTTTAATAGGGATTTAATGTTAAAAAATAATGTTGCAATCTCCTAATGGGGGTTTAATGGTGAGCCCTTACAGGTAGACCCCCCTTATCCCTGTACACTCCAATCCTTAAAAAAAAGCCAGGCCTCCACCGTGGTTCGGATCCCATGTTAAACTGTAGGTCCTCCATTTCATCTCACAATCACCCTACCATTACACATTAGCGTAAGTGCGTATAACCCTAACGGGTAGTAAGACGCGGTGCTAATAATAAACTATAAACTTATTTTCCATCTATACTGTTCATCTCTGCCCATGTTCAATCTTGTTTTAACATTATACCTGTGTATAAAATGCTTATAATGTAAAAAGTTCTCTTAGGATTACCTGGATTCATTTTGTTCACCTGTCGAACCGTTCATAGGGTAATGGTAACCAGATATGTTTCATGTCTGTGCAAGTTTTTAACAATACCTTTGAACCCTATATTATTCCTCTGCCTGCTAAGATGGGCCCTTGCACTTGATCGGAAGGGAAGAGGGTCAAAGCTTATTTTAGTCTTTTGGGTGTGCATTAGGAGATGATGCACATTTGATTTCAAATCTACTATTAAGTCCATTCTCAGGCACTAAAAATCATTATTTTGTGTTAAGAGCCTGGAAAAAAACTTAGATGAGATTTGTCATATGTAAACTACCTTCTTTGTGCTGGCATATAGTAAAAATAAGGTTAGAAACATGCATATGGTACACTTACTAGACTTTTTCAGACTCATAGTTACACCTAAGAATCATGATAAAACACACATTATTTATAACAATAATTTATATTCTTATTGGTGACCTGATGGTCTAGGGGCAAGGTGTCAGACTTCTGTGCTGGCAGCCGAGGTTCAATCCTCTGTCCCGGCATAGATTTATCTGATTACCAAACCCTTCCTTCACCTCTGACAAGACATCTTGTGAATGTGAGGAATGCCAGGCCTCCACCGTGGTTCGGATTCCACGTTAAACTGTAGGTCCTCCATTTCATCTCACAATCACCCTACCATTACACATTAGCATAAGTGCTTATAACCCGAACGGGTAGTAAGACGCGGTGCTAATAATAATAATAATAATAATAATAATAATATATTCTGATTTTTGTTACTCCAGATAGTTGAAAATTATTATCATTAAATATTAGATACACCACAAAGCTACTTTTTGT
The DNA here is from genome assembly GCA_902141375.1 of Timema poppense. Lineage (NCBI taxonomy): Eukaryota > Metazoa > Arthropoda > Insecta > Phasmatodea > Timematidae > Timema > Timema poppense. The sequence goes on from CABFOV010000867.1 coordinate 85,856, forward strand.
TTATATCAATTATTCTTAAATTATTTTAAAACACATTTTGTTTTGATAGGAAGAGATTTTTTCAGAAGGATAAGACATATTTAATTCAATGTTTTTAGACTTTTTTTCTAAATTACTTAAACCACTTAAAATAAACATTAATTTTGTATAGTTTCTTTGTTTGATTGTCTCGACTTTGTTGTTGCTAGTTTGGTGTTACTCTTTTATTAGTTTGGAATATTATGTAAACTTACTAGCTGTGTTGTAGATGGTTTTAGACACATTACTCCTTCAAATGATCAGAAAAAAAGAATTAATTGTAGAAAAAAAGAAAAAGAAACAAAACTTAGATCAGTTTTCTTCTATACAGGTAGTTGTTTTTACTCATTCATGATCATGATCATCACCATCAACTGTTTCAGCCTGTGGCTGGGTCAGTTTAGTAAGATGCCTTCATTTTCCTCTACCATTCTTCCTCCTTTAATTTCTTCCATTCCTCTCCTTCCATTTGAACACTTTCTGTTATCTACCCCTGTCATCTCTTTCATGGCCTGTTTTGTGGTCTTTTCCTACATATCTTACTATTCCTTCATATTACTAAAAATATACTGGCACTCAACACTTTTCTATGAAAATATGTAAAAAGTCCTCTTTGGCCAAAAGTTATTCCTCCAAGGCAAAAGATTTCGAAAACTGCATAAGTTGCTAAGATGTAGTTTTATTTAATTTTCACATTTATTACCTACTCGTGTTCCATCATCTCACTTAGATGCTCCATTTGTTTGGGGTATGGTAATCATATGATCCCAGGCTACCTACCAAACTGACCCAGAACTTACCAGTAAATTAACTTTTTAACTAAAGTAGTACTCGGCATAGATTTATCTGATTACCAAACCCTTCCTTCACCTCTGACAAGACATCTTGTGAATGTGGGGAATGCCAGGCCTTCACTGTGGTTCGGATTCCACGCTAAACTCTAGGTCCTCCATGTCATCTCACAATCACCCTACCATTACACATTAGCGTGTGTATAACCCGAATGGGTAGTAAGACGCGGTGCTAATAATAATAACTAAAGTAGTACAATAACACATTTAATTTTGGTTTGTTTGCATATGTTTAAGATGACATTCAAGTAACTTTAAAGTATGAGTTGGGAAAATGTTTTCAATCAAAATCATTGAGGCCAACTAAAAAAAAAATCTTTGGCTAAGTAGAGACAATAATTTTGCTTAGAAGTTATTCTTTTTTTAAAAAAATCAATTAATGATAGTACACTATTTAAACTATAACTTTTTTCCTGCATCAGTTTATTTAGAAGTTTTATAAATAAATTAATTGGGTTGAATACACTATTTTAAGAATCTGAATCTTCATTTAATTTTCAAATCCCGACTATCGAATCTGAATATGAATCTTGGAAAAAATTATGAACCTCATAGGAAATAGAAATATAATTTAACGACAAGAAATAGACATAATAACTAA